>JAVIWB010001893.1:0-256714 GCA_031893035.1 Dermolepida albohirtum | reverse complement strand
CGTCCTGTGACATCGTCGACGCTGCTATAAAATATGTAGGTAATTTATTGTGGTCGGCTTTTTTTTAAATTGTAAAGTAAGTTAGATATCGTTGAGGAGAAGTAGAAACGCAAACATTCGAAGCGATTAGAAGAGAAAGAGAAGGATTGCCTATAGAATATAAATACTCCTAAGACATTTCACAGAAAGTAAATAACACAAACTTATGAACTAAATAAAAAATTTGCATCTTCACTAGAGTTGGGAATGTGAAAAGAGGCGCGTGCTTCGAAGAAATGCAAGAGGTTTAGTATGTAATAAATGTAAGTACACAGTTAAACAGCATTTTCAATATGCAAATACACAAAGTGGATAAAATCGGTTAAATATATGTAGGATTAGGTATGTTTCGATAGTTCCTTTATGTAAGTGTGTTCGTCGTTAGGGATAAATATTCTTATATGTAGAGCACGACCGCTTAACATCTACTGATAAAATATTTAAACAGAAGAACATCTACGAAACCTAAAATACCGAGGAAATGATTCCAATTTCAACAAACATCTAATAAAAACGAACCGAAATATACATAAAGATTTTAAATCGGAACTCTTTCACAGATGTAACAAAGATCTGAAACAAAATTTCTTGGAATGCATTATTAAGCGTAATAATGTCAATTCTACCACCCTTTTTAATGATCAATTAGATTTAGACAATTCGCTTCTTTCAAATTTATCTTAATTATTAGCACTCAAGGACTAATTTCATTAATCCTTAATATTTTTCTATTATAAATGCTCATAGATTTCGAAGAAAGGTCAATTATAGATAATAATCTTGTATGTATATTCTGCCTTTACCTCTTCTTTGTAATCGGATTTAATTATTGCTTTCCGTTTTCTTAGATAAAAGAGACTGTAACCTATACTGTACTTGCTCGATAATGTCCCAACAGACGAAATTAATAGCAGTAAATACATAATAGAGTGTGAAACTTAGACAAACTGTTTTACTTATTACTTAGTTTAATGGAATTTCACAAACTAACGACATCAACTATCAACTGCATAAAATATTTGTATATTTAAAATAACCGTTGTTAGTACTTAATGGATCGGTAGACCCACTAAACCACTCAAAATTTGTTTTAATCTGACTATGAATCCTCCAACTCTAGTAGCAATAATAATATTATATTAGTGTTACTGAAACAGTAGTTCTGAAACGGCAGAATGCAAACTCACCCCTTTTAACAGCAAAATACATATGTTGTTTTTAGAACTTTCAAAAACATGCTAATATAAAGCAGCTTTTCAAAAATACCAATTTTTTGAAATACTACTGTGGGCAAAAAATAGTAAGACTTTTTAATTTAAATTTCGTGCGAAAATCCATTCGTCGAAATATTTTTTTCTAGGTTGGTATGACTGTCAGTGACATCTGTGCCCAATGTCACATCAAAATAATCATTAGTGTTTAGTATACGCTTGTCTTTCTGAAGTACGAAAAGTGCATTCGGCGATTTTTACAATGAGTGAAATTATTCAACAAAGAAGTTCCATTAAATTTTGTGTACGGAATCAAATTTCTGGTGCCGAAAGGTTCAGAATGTTGCAAAAGGCCTTCGGTGATAATTGTTTGTCGCGAGCAAGGGTTTTTGATTGGTGCAAATTATTCAAAGAGGGTAGAGAACGCGTTAATGACGAACCACGTCCAGGACGGCCATCAACATCAACTGATAATCAACACGTCAATAGAATCAAGGAATTGGTGCTTGAGAATCGATGATTAACAGTCAGAGACCTTACTGGCATCGTTGGAATATCGGAAGGATCAGTGAAAATCATTTTGAAAGATCATTTGAGTCTAAGAAAAGTGAAAGCACGATTAGTTCCAAAATCACTCAATTTTTTCGAAAAACAGCGTCGCGTTGACGTCTGTAAAACAATGCTTTCCGACTATCAAGACAAAATGAAAGGCATTATAACCGGAGACGAAACTTGGATCTACGCTTATCACCCGGAAACAGACGATCAATCGGCCGAATATCGTATCAAAGGTGAGCCGAAGCCCAAAAAACCACGTCAAAGCAAGTCAAAAATCAAGGTTATGTTAACAGTTTTCTTCCATTATCGAGGTGTGGTGCACTCCGAATTCCTTCCAACTGGCCAAACTGTCAACAAAGAATACTATTTGAATGTTATGCGTCGTTTACGCAATGCTATTCGTAAAAAGAGGCCAGACTTATGGGAAGACAACTCTTGGTCTTTGCACCACGATAATGCACCGTCGCATACTGCATTAATTTTTCGTGAGTTTTTCGCCAAATTTTCAACCAATATCGTGCCGTAACCACCGTATTCGCCTGTTTTAGCTCCGTGTGACTTCTGGCTATTCAGCAAACTCACACGACCGCTCCGGGGAAACCGTTTTGAGTCAATTGAAGACATTAAACGTGAATCGCTACGCGCATTGGAGGCCATTCCTGATTGTCTTTAACAACTGTTTCGAGAATTGGAAGAAACGTTGGCACAAGTGTATTAGGGCCAGGGGGGATTACTTTGAGGGGGACGAAATAGATTTAGAAGAATAAATTAAGAATTTAAAAATTATGAACAAAGTCTTACTATTTTTTGCCCACAGTAGTATACATCTTTTTAAAAATACTAAACTTTAATTTATTAAATTTTTGTCAAAATGGAAAAATTTTGAATTTAACATTTCATAGCAAAATCATTCAAACTTTAAGAAAACTTTAAAAGTTTATACATTCAAAGATCCACATTTTGAGATTTTTGTGAAAGTTTTTTATTCCTTCATGATTCAACAAAGAAAGTTAAATAAATTTTGTTTTAAGGCACTAGCCCTTGGTCGCTCTTGTAGTGAAAAGCTTTTCTCCCGAGCCAAACAAGTTACTGTCACGCTTGCGTTTGTGATGGTAAACTTTCTCAGCCCGCACTCCTCGGTGGGAGGAATCCTTTTTGTTGCAGATTTCAATAACTTGGGACAATTTATACATATTGGAGAACCTGATTAAAAGCGGCGTTTTACTATCATAAATACTTTAAGCAAATAAAGGTCATGCTTTTGCAATTTATTCCAAAAGAACCAGCATCTATCAAAAGCAGTCAAACAAAATTTCAGGGCAAGGTTGAAACAGATTTACTAATTATTCGGAATAATTATTTCGGGCTAATTGAGGCAATAGTAATATTACAAAATCCTTCGGTGTCGTCAATGGGGTTACTTCATAGTATACGATGTTCACTAGCTGTCATTATGCGCAAAAAATATCGTGTTGTAAGTTCGAGAGTGTTTTTGACAAAAATACAGAGTTTACCAAACTAAGACAAATTTGTGAACAGAAAAATTAAAACATCGTTTGTTGTCATTAGTAAAATCAGTGCAAAGAGCTAATGCTGTTCACACATAATGATTATGCTTCAGAAAAGTTTGAAAGTGTTTTAGACCAAGATATGTTTTTTACTATATTAACACAAATTTACGAATAGATCTCTACAGATTCATTAAGTAGTTTCAAATATTATTTCAATTATACCAATATTACGTCATTAGATGTCGAACGGTTTCGATACATATAAATATCAGGTTGTTACATATGAAATGCCCGATTTTGTAAGGAATAAAAAAAAGTCTAAATTAAAAAAAATATAAATATTTATTCTGCAAAATAGTCTCCATTTACATCAATAGTTTGTTGTCAACGGCCTGGAAGCTGAAAAATTCCCTTTGAAAAGAAATCTAGGTTTTGACGGCTCACATATTGCTCAAACACTGCTATTACAGACTCCCGATCAGGGAAGTCCCTATTTTTTAAGTGATTGTCTAAACTTCGGAAAAAATGAAAATCAGTTGGCGACAGGTCAGGTGAATAAGGTGGGTGAGAATTTCGTAACCAAATTCCGAAAGTTTTTGGATTGTCTGTCGTGCAACATGAGGTCTTGCATTATCATGAAGAAGTATGGGTCCATTGACTAGTGAGTGCTGCAGGCGACTCAATTTTCCATGCTAGTTTCCAGTTCGGCACAATAGGACGCTGCCGTGATGGTTTCACCAGGTTGCAAAAATGAATAGTGAATAATACACTTACTGGTCCACCATACAGTCACCATAATCTTTCGCGGGTGAAGAGATGCTCGTGCATGCTGTCTTGGTGCTTCACCTCGATCTAACCATTGTCCTGACCGTCTCCGATTATCATAAAGTATCCACTTTTCGTCACACGTTACCACTCGATGAAGAAACGGTTCAACTTTCTGTCGATTAGCCAAAAAGGTAGCCACCACTAATCTACGGAGCTTATTGACTTCTGTTAATTGGTGCGGCACCCATCGATCGAGTTTCTTCACTTTGCCAATCGAAGAAATGTGACGACTAATGGTGGCAATGGACACTTGAAATGTTTCTGCAAGGCTACGCACTGTTGTCGACGGATTACTTTCAACTTCTACACGCAAGTCGTCGTCATAAACGGTGCTACACGCATATCCGCGAGGCTCATTTTCCGAATCAAAATTTCCCTCGCTGAATTTTTTAAACCATCGCCGTAATGTGCGTTCATTACACGTGGTTTCACCGAACGTCTGATTAATTTCTCGCGTTGCTGCAGCTGCATTTAATCCCTTTTTAAATTGAAAGAGGTAAATTGCCCGAATATCTCTTGCCGACAGCATTTCCATAGGCGAGACAAGGACAGGTGTATTAATCTTTCCAAGAAATGGAACAGGTACACACTTCAAAATAAATACCCTTTTCTACAAATACAATAATAATTTTCACCAAAAACATACACGTCTTCACACAGGTGCGATTCAGTTCAGACTGAAGGAAAAAACAGACATTACATTTGTAACAACCTGATACATTTTTTCATGGTGGTGAACATCCTTCGTTGAAAAAAATCTGAAAGCGTACCTGATACAGATCTACGAGCCTCAACGAATTTATTAATGAAGTCGCAACTTAAAGAAGCAAGTGATTCGCAATGTGTTCTAATCTAACTTCTCTATATATAAAATTAGGCCGACTCGACATAGTTATGTTAACATTAAATATTTAGTCAATTCGCAAAAGTTATCATTGTGATATATAAATAAAGAATTACTCTACTTATTCTACGTGACTAACGCAAAGTCATCAACAAAATACACGATTTACTGAGCTTTCCTATACGTCGAGATAAGATGTTGCACTTTTTATGCGCCCAGTATATATTTTGCTGCATGCTATTCTGATAACATGATGCACTGCATGGTTTCAGTTATTGAATCAAAAGAATATTTATCTTTTTTTCAATTTATATGAGTGTCATCAATTTAAAGAATGTATTTTATTTGTAATTCGAATTATTTGTTCGTAAATAACTATAAACCTACCTTATTGTATCTCTGCTGATATAAACGAAAACACCTAGAACTAGATTAAGAAATATGTAAGCCAAAAGCACAGTAAACAAAGCAATGTGTCATTTTCTTAAAACCGATATAAACACTATGTTAGACCTGGTTGTATGTCTAGAGTTATCCAAAAGTCATACATAAAGTGGCTTTTCACAGGTTAAACCTGTTAAATTGTCGAACCGGGCCGATAAAGCATAACTCGATGATTTTATATCCATATTATGACAATTAGTATAAGCCAAATCCGTTAAGTCATTAAATACGATTTTTTAAGGCATTAAGAATTAATGTTAATTAAATAAAAGTAACGCCAAAACACCTTATAAAGAAGACAAGAAAGATACCATACAGTCTTTTCTTTAAACAGCTGAAATTCTAATCAATATTCTTACCAATGAATACCCTAAATACTTAACCTACTCTAAGACGCTAAAGTATAGTTCATTGTACTGTAATATAACTACTACATTCATATTTAATTACGTAAGGTAAACTCAAAACACAAATACCACACAAAATATTTCAATCGGAAACATTCAAATCATAATTACTATTAAAGTTGAAGTAATGTAAATCACAAGAGTGTTAAACTTTTGAGGAAAACAAGCCGCCACCGCCAACAGAGCCGAGCCGAATTGAACAATTACAGACAAACTCTGGAGAACGAATCTATGTATTTTGCTAGAATACATAAATCCACCAAGTAGAAAGTAAAATCTTTGTCTCAAAGCGAACCGACGATGAAGATAATACAAAGTTCTGTAAACAGAATTCCCTTTAAATTATCCAAGCGAGACTTGGAATATATCATGTGAAAATAATTGTTTGTTTTGATAAATTAATAGTAAGTTTATGCGAGAAAATTTGTCGCTTCGAATTCGAAAGTGTCGTACCGAAAAATTGCTTATGCACTAAAGTGATAAAATATCTTAAATCAGGCTATAGTTTAGTTAATAGTCCGTAACACATCGTCTCTTAATTAAATATTTAATTGACGGAGGCACATATAATGGTGCATTTGTACAGTTATTCTTCTGAATACAGTTGTTTATTGATTTTGGTTATGCAAAGTTATAATTTCGAAAACCTTTTAAAAAGTATTCTAAGTATAAACATACATTAACATAAAAAATAAACTCAAGAATCATTATCTTCAATGCAAATGAAAACCACTATGATCTTTGAAACACCTTTTGCAAACATAATTTCTTAAAAGGTTAATGTATTTTATGTAAAAATAACAAGCTGTCCATACACAACACCGATCATATCCTCGTCACCAGAACAAGTTTCAGCAAATGTTTCTTCAATTTAGTAAATTTAAAATAATCAACCAAATCTATAGTATCAGAAGATAGACCAAAAATCTAGAAACAAGCATTGTGACTGATGGCAAAACAAATTGTATACCAATTATTATTAACAGTTCGTCGATCCTCTAAAGCGAAAACAGATGCATGACTAGTAATTGAAAAATGCAGTAATCATTTTCATTGAAGCACCATAAGAATGTATAACTTTTATTAGTTTAGGCCAATTTGTAAACACATAAAAAGTTGATGGACATTTAATTTTAAGCTTAAAAGAATAAACCCAGGTTTTATCACTAGCTGCTTTTATGCACTTCAAATTATATTAAATCGAGAGAGCATTACACTTTTCCACAGCCTAATGTCCATGCAAGATCTCATATACTCATTTTATACTGACGCCTATGAATTCTTGAATCTCATAGTATACTACATCATTTCCCTTACGGCATCGATGTTTCTTGGAATAATGAAAAAGATTATTGCATTTCTTAATCATGTAACTGTTTTCGCCTTAGAGGATCGACGAACTGTTAATATTAATTAATATACAACAATTTACAACATTTTGGCAGGGGTGACAATGCTTGTTTCTAGATTTTTAGTCAATCTCCTTATACAATAGATTTGGTCGATTATTTTGTATTTACTAAATTGAAGAAACGGTTGCTGAAACTTGTTCTGGTAACGAAGATACATATGATCGGTGTTGTGATGGACAGTTGGTCGATCAAGAAAAGAATTGTTACCAAAGGCACTGTTATTTTTATATAAAATGTATTAACCTTCTAAGAGCTTATGTTTGCAAAAATTGTTTCAGAGATCACAGTGGTTTTCATTTGCGTTGAAGATAGTGTTTCTTGAGTTTCTTTTTTTACAACAATTGAAGTTTATTAACGACTTTTAGCAAGTTCATGATTAAAATTATTACACCAAGGCTTAAGTTCTGCAAACGAATTGTAATCAATGTCATACAATGCTACTTTATCACCAACGGTTAGATAAAGTCAGTTAATAGATTGTTGTCCAGTAAACTAGTTCATAATTAATGATAAACTTTTGCCAACAAAACAATGACTATAAGAATAATTTCAATCAATTTCAGAGCTCGTTAGGTAGTCTACGCACTTGGTAGGTGTGTACAAAGTAGTGAGATAGAACTGTACGTCCGTCTCTCGAATAGGAATGAAAGCACTTATGCCGTTTTAACAAGCATTGAACAGAACATATGTTAACTGTTTACATGCACATGTCGCTGTTTGCTTAGTTAACAAATATTCTGTTTTATAGTGATTAAAGCAATATAAGTACTTTCACTTCTATCCGAGATATGGACGCATAATTCTTTCTCAATATTTTTGTATTTACCATTAAGTTTCTTTTTGATTTGTCAATATCGTTTAACCTAGAAAATTTTAAAATTTTACGAAAATATTGGGTTGGCAACTAAGTACTTTCGGTTTTTACTGATAGAGAGCGTTGCTTTATTTTTTGTATAATGTATGTTAGTATTTTCGACATATTTTACTATTTTATTTCCGTAAAGGAAAGAAAGCTGCTGCGGCTCACAAAAAATATGTGAAGTTTATGGTACTAATTGCTTAACAGAGCGCACGTGTCAGAATTGGTATAAAAAATTCCGTTCTGGAGATTTTTCCCTCAAGGATGAGCAACGTTCTGGTCGGCCTACTGAAGTTGATGATGACCAAATCAAAGTCATAATTGAAGAGGATCGTCATATAACTGTTCGAGAGGTTGCGGAGAGGCTACATGTATCGCACACAACAATTGAAAAACATTTAAAATGTCTTGGGCTAGTTAAGAAGCTTGATATTTGGGTACCTCACGAATTGAAAGAAATTCATTTAACACAAAGAATCAACTTTTGCAATATGCACCTTAGACGAAATGAAACCGACCCTTTCTTAAAAAGAATCATCACTGGTGATGAAAAATGGGTCCTGTACAGTAACATAGTTCGAAAACGATCATGGAGCAAACACGATAAACCAGCTCAAACCACATCGAAAGCTGAATTGCATACAAAAAAGATCATGTTGTCAATTTGGTGGGATTACAACAATTAATAAAACTGGAAGAAAAATCAAAGAAAAACGGCCAGAATTGTCAAATCGGAAAGGTGTACTTTTCCACTCGCATCTGGTTCAGTTTTTTGCTGATAAGAACCAGAAATTTTATGAGCGCGGAATCATGCAGCTGAAAGAAAGATGGCAAAAGGTCATTGAGAAAAATAGAAAAACTATTCTTTGTTTAAAAAAAAGTGTTTTATTTTATACTACAAAACCGAAAGTACTTAGTTGCCAACCCAATAGTTTTCTCAACTCTCGAATATATCTCGTGTCACTGACTTCTAAAAACTTTCCCGGCAGCATACATGCTGAGTTAGGTAAAACTAATAAGCAACATATTAAATGTGGAAGACATATAACATCCGTTTACTGAATTCAAATAATGGAATTATAATAAGTAAATTCTCGACAGGTACGTAACGCGTTCTATTATATTGTGTCTATTGCGGCCTCTTTGTAACAGCATATCAGTAATACTAATATTCGCAGTAATACCCGTAATAGTACTTTACGTGATAAGTTCCTTCCCTTTGTTCACGCCGTTGATTATTTAATGTACATATCTGTATCCTGTTACAGACATTTGTATGTTATATCTATTACTAAATCAACTTAATGGTACATGACATATGTACATTGTCTAAATTCCAATAAAGGTTTTCATTTTATTAGCAGATATAATAGTCTCCCCTTTAGAGAATATTTTTATTTATTTTATTAACAACATTTTACAGAAAATATCTTTTCGACATTTTTAATTTTCGAAAATCATATCAGTACATAGAGAGTATGCCTGAATGTATTAGTGTTGTAAACAACGAGATTTTACTTTATCCAAAGTTTCTGAAAAATTCCTTGTTTTATAGCCTAACTTCTTATTTTTATACTTTTTCATAGTAGAAAAAAATTAAAAAGGGTTGCGAAGAAAATACTAATAAACATTAACAGCAAATTTGTTGCTGGTGCAAACTGTCTTTTGTCAATGCTTGTAATTTATTGTGTGTACAGCTTCACACATGTTTAAATCCTACTTAGCAAGATGAACTCACTATATTACGATTAAAAATGATGATTCTGGAATAATCATTTACATATCTAATTTTACAGAAAGTAATGTCGACGTTCACCAGGGCTCCATACTGGGGTCGTTTTTATTTGTTATTCACATGTATATCGTTATCATTATTGTTATTATATTCAAAATGTGTCTTGTCAGTTTTCTTTCGAATGCAATCACCCTTTTATGAATTGTATCTTATTAGGTGGCGTTTATCCATATTATTTAGCTATCACTCTTAATTTCGCATTGTTTGTAGTTTACTTTGTGAGCTTATTTGATTAATTACCTCCTGCATGGGCTTTTTAACGTTATTATGCTACGCATAAAAATGCGCTTTTACGATGCTAAATAGAAAAATTCATATTTTAATCGTCTTTTACATCGTATATGTAATACATAACCTACCGCGAGTTTTCATTTAATAATTGTTTCCGTGATGCACTCGGGAAAACTGGAAGTGATGACTCATTCCCGGAGAGAATGAGATCGCAAGTTCTCGCGCGGAGAACAGAAATTTTTTCAAAAATTTCTGCATTATATATACGATGTAAAAAGCGGTTTAACTTAGAATTTTTCAATGTAACACCGAAAAAACGCGTATTTATATACAATTAATAACCTACCGTGGGTGTTCATTTAATAATTGTTTCCATAATTATATTCTATTATAATTTACGGCACATTAGAAGGACTCGAATTCACTGTCTCCATGATCAATAGTGATGGCACGTTCTCAGAGAAAATGAGATCGAGGTTTCGAGTCCCGTGTGGAGATCTTACATATACGATGTAAAATTCGGTTAAAATTAGAATTTTTCAGTTATTATATTATCTTTCTTTAGCTGATTTGAGGTATTTGCATTTCTACTTTCAGTTAGTTTTGGGATGCGTGTTAATTTTTTGTCACATGTAAGGCACATGTCTTGCTTTGGATGTCGAAGATTTGTCTTGTTACGCCCTCTTTACGCTAGAGCTTAGTGTAGATCGTAGCACCACAAGCCCGTACTGTTTACTTTAATAAAGTTATATAATAAAACGTATGACACTTTGATACTTCTAAGGAGAAATTACCAGTGAATTTGGAGAATAGAAGGGGCTGTATGAAAGTTCCTAAGGGGCGCCACAGCATTTAATAGAAACATCGGCGCTAATGCTGAAGCACATGGATCTTCCAATATGTGCCAAACAACAAAAGTTGGGCAATCCGAAAATAAAATAAAACACTAGGGTAAAGTGGGAAAAAAACAAGAAAACTCGTAATGAATTGTTAGCAATCAACTTATTTATTAGCAAAAATGAGGAACAATTACTTTCAAATACCCTAGAACTAAATGACCAAGCCTGGTATACGAGATCTCAGAGATGCTAATAAAACTCTTCTACAAATAATCAATATAAGGAAAGAGAAAAAAACAATAGGACGATTATGGTAACTAAGAAAACAAAGTTATTTGAATAAATTCCAGTCAATTGTCAAGTTTAAAACAAGATAATTGTTAATAACAGATGAAAGATTCTGGTATTTCAGATCTAATGTTATATGTGTAAATACCAGCCAATCGTTAATATTAAACGAATGCTGCTGGTATTACTGATGTAAAGTGATGTGTGTAAATACCAGCCAATTACTAACATTCAGTGAATGCTACTGGTATTTCAGATCAAAATTTATTGGTATAAATACCAGCTAATTGTTGATCTTCATGAATGATGCTGGTAATTCCGTTATTTGTGTAAATATCAGCCAATTGCTATTATTAAATGAATACTTCTGGTATTTCATATCTAAATTTAATGATAATTGTTGATCTTAAGTAATGGTACTGATAATTCCGATCTAAAGTTATTTGTGTAGATATAAGCCAATTAATTACTAACATAAATAGATGCTACTAGTATTTCAGATCTAAATTTATATAGTACATATACATATATATATATATATATATATATATATATATATATATATATTAGGGCGGGTCAACGGGTATGGAACGATTTTTTTTGATAAATCGTATAGCAAAAACGTAATTTATAGGTAATTCTGAGAAATTTTGCTCAAGAGATCATAGCTCTAAGTCGGGTTTGGAGCCCCCCAAAATTTCAAAATAGATATTTTTCCATATATACATAGAATAATTTAATTAAATTCGTCATAAAATCGGATAGAACTATAGTAGATTTCTCAATCTGGGCTTGTTTGAAAGGTATTTTTATCACATTTCAGAATCTGTATTGATACCAATATTTTTTTTTATTTTTAGTAGAGATATTAGGATTTTTTTGTGGAAAAATAGCCTAAAATAAACTTTTAACTCATAAATTCTGAATTTTCTTCGATTTTTTCGAGATTTTTTTTTTGTAGATTATGAATAATGAATGATATGAATGAATAATGACGTTACAAAATAATGACGTTTACCAACACTAAACGTGTATATATAATTTACTAGCAAAATAATTACTGACAAAACAGAACTATGCAAATAAGCCGCTGGCGTTAGAAACTCGACAACAGGACCGTAACAGGTCAAATGATATCTGGAAAATTGAAGAACATTTCACAAAATGTATTGAAATACTACATACATTGAGATTCACGAAATTTGAGACTGGATCAAAATAAACAGTCTCTATTGACAATCTCCATTTAGTTCTCTGAACGCTCTCTTTATTTGGTGAGATGTATAACTGGAGTTCCTGGATTCGATCTACGCCTCATCCTATTAGGTTGAGGCTAGATAGTGAAAAAACTTATAACATCGTACGTAAAGTAAAGATATTGAGAAATAGCTACTCTTTCAAAAAATTCGCAATCTCGCGTGATAAAACTCCCAGACAAGTGAAACACTATCAATCACTGAGAAAAGATTTGTTTTTTTTACATATCATTTTTCCGTTCTAATTTGTGTCAATACACTTTTAATTAACTATTTCAACTTCATTTATTTAATTAATTAAAGCAAACTATGTTTTCCTATTTCTATGTTTTCATGTGTTATTTCAATCTTAGGGAGGGTTATCACCCAAAACGTGGGACGAGATACCTTTTTCCTACACTGATTCTCAGATGCTTTGGGTGGAGTTTATTATTTAAACATAGTAGCACACCTATTTTTCAACAACCGACGCGACCGTCTTCAAACGAGCAGGCTAGCACGCAGCAACCCCTGAATGGAACAATTTAACCCAGGGTAGGTTTTCTTTTTATTATTATTATTTGTATCTGGGTTCTAAGAAAGCATGATATTGTGTTATAAATAGATTATATTTTAGGCAGAGCGTAGTAAATTGCAAAGTCTAGAAGTTTAATAAAAACAGGATCTGAACGAAAAGAAATTCTAAGTAGAGATTATAATATAAATATTATCTTGTTCACATATTAAAATAATGTCCCTTTACTTTTAAACTACTCCTCGTATCCTCGTATTTCTCAATATTTGCTTTGACTCTGGCAATACTCTAATTGATCAGTTCCTAAATACCTTCCGCCCCAATGATTTCTTTAATAGTCTTCCATTCTCGTACTTCCGCTTCCTTTATCAGTAACACGATGCTCTCTCGCTTATTTACCTTCAACATATACGACTACTGTTCAGTGCCGCAGAGGAAGTCTGCCCAAGGACTAATGAATGCTAAATATAGTATATCTGTCTACTAATCACCTTATACATATTATTCTCTTCCTTCACATTTTTAAAATAAATCAATGTACCTAACTTCCACTTTATTTATTCTTTTATTAATTACTATTGTTAGTACATTCTCAGGACAACTGAGAATGTACTTTTGTTATGGTATATATTTTACTACAATTTTATCCTTTTCATTCCGTAACCTAATCATGAAAAGAAATTTTAATAACTATTCAGAAATTTATTTCAGTTTGAATGCGCAATGTTTGTTATTTTCTTCACATATACACCATCATTTGATTTTGAAACTATCTTCCCAGTGTCGATCGTCATTTTCTATGTCTCTTCCTGAAGTTCCGTATTACCCTCTGGTCATATCTGGCGATATTACCTCGATGTGTTGACAGGTAGCAGCTTTAGCAGCTTTCAGATCATCAAATATTTACGGCTTCCATCGATAGACTCGAGTCTTCAAATATCCTTACAGAAAGAAATCGCTTGGCCCGAAATTAGGTTTTGCCATTGAATATCACCTTGTAAGAAGATCAGACTCCCTGGAAGAATTTCTATTATGACGTTCATCGATGCATTTGCTGTATGGGTAGTGGCATCATCCTGTTGAAACCACCCAGTGGAATCGGCTACTTCGATGACTTTCGACTGCAGGAAGTTATGTAACATCTGCATGTAATGATCAGAAGTTACGCAATTCTGCTCTTCGAAACAGTATAGGCCTATAATTAACGCAACAGACAGTAGCACATTTGCTGTGGAGAGGTCACTGCTAGAGCTATCGAAGGTTGGTTTTCACTGAGAACTAAAAATTTTATTTATTAATATAACCCGATGCATGAAAGTGAGCTTTATCACTTGCCAATAGACAGTCGCGACTTATGGTGCATTATGTCACGTAAATGGCAAAAATTGTTCTTTCAAACTGTAAATTTTTTTTTTATGACTTTTCTAGATTGGCTTCGTTATTTACATTTAATATTCAGGAGTTATTTCTGCCATACACAGTATATATATATATATATATATACATACATAAAACTAAAATTTCCACACCGTTGTGCTACTTTATCTAGATATACAGATATTCTGTTCTGACGCCTTTAATTGTTGGAATAAATCGAAATAAAATTAATAGTTCTCCCCTCTTGATACTAAATATATAACATTCACGAGTAAAATAGATTTATCGACTCCATTTGAAAGATTTTAGTAATAATATTGTTTATTACAATTACTGGATAAAAGACAGAGTTACATTCACAGGCATTGCGAAGAAACATAATAAATATAGAATAATAACATCAGAAAAAATAGTAATAAAAACAAACATCACATGACGTCATCGGTAACATCACTGCTGACGTCACATGACACCCCCCCCCCATGTGATCATAAAGTCCTTAAAATAAATATACGAGATTCGGTCAAAAATTTTCAAAAACAAGATTTGTAACATCCTGTTTGAATAGTATTAGAAAATTAACGTTATCCCTTATTAAGTGTTTTGGAATGCGAGTGTAGCTTTGACATAAATAAAAAGTGTCGTACAATTTATGACGACCCATACAAAAGAACGATCTGATCACATCTATCACAAGCTACATCATCGAATATGAATACAGAATTAGTTCGTGCGTTTGCTGGGTCTATGATGTTATCGTTTTCTTTATATGGAAAATATTTAACATCGGGAAGCCCTTTCATAACTTTTTCCAGCAGCTGATATTTAGGTTGATACAACGATTTACAATAAACGTAAATGTTTTCGAATCGAAGTCCGTTTTCATTGAACAACAACGACAGCATGACATTCGTCTTACCGCAATTGGATGATCCGCAAATAATGCAACGAACGTTTTGCGGTTAAAAGTAGAATTACTTTGCATATGTAAGTTAGTAATGTCATAATATTACGCAATAATTCAATATGCTATAATCACGATTAGACTCATTCAGACCTGTTGCTTTATAATTTTATGTAGATATTAGCAAATCATTTAACAAAAACAATGTAGTTTACTTAAACCAGTGTTTGAAGTAAGACGTAAAAATGTGTGAATACAACACCGAATATATGAAGAAAGTATTGGATGCAATTAAATTTGCAGATAAAAACCAAGGGAATTTGTTTAACATCGATCCGAATTTAATTGAATATATTCCTTTAAGAATACTCAAAACAAGAGTTGGAGCATTATCAATAACAAAATTCTGGCATCTGATACCATCCGAGAGACTGAATTAAGAGACAACCTCCCTTACATGCAGCATTACAATAATGGTGATGACCAAATTGATGGGCCGCCACCATCAAAGAAAAACTGTGGGGTCTGCATATAGAGAAAAGCTATAGTGGAACACTTTAAACAATTTCGTTTACCACCTAAGAAAAAAATGAATAAGTAAAATAATCATCAACACGTAATGTATATATATGTAAGTTAATAATGTAATAATGTGCAATAATTCCAAATATATCACGACTAGACTCGTTCAGACCTGTTGTTTTATTATTTTATAACACGATAAGGATGTCAACAGGCCATTAATAAAAAGAACGAAGAGCAAAGGTCTATGATTAGAGCCCTGCGGAACACCCAAATGAGAATCTACTATGAAAGATGTAATTCATTCTATTGGTCAGATATGATCTCATAAGGTTAATAAGAGAAGGATTAAAGCCAAACTAACTTAATTTGTTTACATAGATGCCATGATTAAAACTGTGCAAATGTGTAATAAATACACTCGAGAAAATTAGACGTATAGAACACGTCGATCTGAACTTTATTATCAAGTATCTAGCAAGTAAAGTGTGTAAACACTACAAGTTATATTATGGTCAAGCAACCAAGTATAGATCCATGCGGACAAGGTTTTAAGATACCCTGTATTTATGTATTTCTATATTTTTAGTAGAATTTTTCTATTCAATTTCCAGAGAATATACAATATTTGATCCGCATCTGCAAACTCATTTTTTGCATTCATATGTCTAGTTTAATTAAATATTAAAAGATACTCTTTCACACTATGATGAATAAACTGTCAAAATGAAGACGGAGAGCATATCACTTTGTTATATCAATCGCACGTCTCTTTGCGTATGTTCTTCTCTTTCGAAATTAATTTATGCAAACTCAAGCTTTCAGATTGCTTTCTCGAAATTAAATTTAATCACTTGCACGAAATGAGAAAGGAAATAATTTATAAAACAAATGCTACCTAAAATTACATTCAAGCGAACAAGGAACGTTCATTTAAGGTATGAATACTGCATATCGAGTTGGTGAATGTGTACAATAAGTGCTTTGTATGTTCAATATATTTAACAATAACATAACCTTTATTTACAATAATATGCGGCACAGGATGATAAACAGTACATTCAAAAACTACAAAGTTGAATTCAATTCGTTGAAACAAATCGCGTATTGTCAAAATCATTTCCACATTTTCAAAAAAAAAATCTCAAGTTGTTGGCAAATGGTCAGAAAGATTTTCATCCCTACACAGGTTAGCAAGAATATCTGTCACCCATAGGCTGAGCAAAAAAAGTATTGTTGCAGGTTATGTTATCACTACCGTACGCAGCAGATTGCACAAATAAGAACCATTCGACGATTAGGGATAATAAAACAATCGATTCATATTAATCACCTTTCTATATAGTCGTTTCTGTATAGTCGTTTTTGATTTTTTCTTTAATCTACTGTACATTGATTTTATATATAATTAATTGATGGATTTTTTTATTAATATTTATAATACGTACACTTTTTCGGTTGCAAATTATCAATATACAAAACATAATCATTTTAAACTAACAAAATTATTTTTGAAACTGACGAAACTATTATATACATTTAGTAAGGGTCTAATCTGCGCATGAGTTACTTCTTTCTTTCTCATTTCATTCCGTATAGATATATGTGTGTGTACTAGCAAATTTACGTTAGCATATGCATGTGCGTATAAGTATATAAGGGAGATGCAGACAGTTAATCTCCTAAAAATTAAATTATTGTATAAGTCATTGAGATTAACCAGGAAGATAGAAGACTAAGATTACTTGCCCTTAGGTATCGACATAGTACCTCGATGTCTGTGGAAAGTATATTTTTGGCAGAAGTAGGTCATAGAATAATAACGCTTTTCATATATAGTCGTATCCATTCGTTTGGGTTGATTTCCTATTGTCTAAGACTAATACTGCCTCTCACTAGTCAGCATCGTGCACTTAGTTTAGAATCGTGTAATCTATCAGCAGATTTGGATGAAGAGTGGAACGATATCTTTTTTTCAGACGAATCTCGAAGATAGGAAATTACTTGCCCTTAGAGATCTGCATAAAACCTCAAAATCTGTTTGAAATACTTATTGATAGAGGTAGGCCGTAGAATAACAATGCATTCTATATATTACTGTATTTGTTCGTTTGGGTAGAGTAGAACAATATAGCTTTCCAGATGTTTGTGGACCCATCATAGTCTAACGAGTCCAACATCGAAGAGGAGAAAGGCACTTGTTAAATTTTTCCGTATAACATGAGACTGCACTTAATAGAGAATTGATGGTTCGGTGTGGAATTAGCATAGGGAGTAGGATTCCTTTAGTATTCCTTCGAGACTACCTTGTATCGCTCTCAAAGCTACATTTACAAAGTTCGAGAACCATCTAAGAGATAAATAATGTCACATTCCAACAAGCTGCAACATGAGGATTGACAATCCAATCCTCATGTTGCAGCTGTTATATAACGATTCTTGCAAGAGACCAACATTAACATTTTCATTTGACCTGGTTGGTAAATAACACTTTATCGAGTGATTCTTTTTTTTTCTGTCACATAATATGTAATGCGTATAAGATAACTTAGAAATTTATATTATTATAGTTTACAATTTTCAAATAAACAATTTTGATTTAAATTGTCATTCGAATAAACAGGAACTATCAAATTTTGCTATTTTTGACGATAACAATGTCTATCTGCTGTTGAAGCCCAATTATTACAAAAAGTATTCCTAGAACTGTCAATTAAAGTTGATTTGTGTCATAGTATGATTCTGCTAAGCCTAGATTCAGTCTTTATCTCAGTTAATGTGATATTTTCACACTAAGAAATAAAAAATGTTATGAAGTAGTAAATATGTATATCAAGGAATAAATAAAACACTGTCTAAATTTCACACTATATTACATATTAACTACGACTATACTCTGTACCACGAACAGATAAACTAATAAACTAACAAATTAAGTGAATATTTTTGACATTATAAAATATCAGCTACAAAAGTCTGGTTTACACATATACAATTATTGTATTATTTATTTACTTCTAATCAAAAAAATTTACCTGAAAAAAGGTTGTTATAATAACAATAATAGTGAAAATTTAATTGTTTTATTTTATATTAAATGTTGAAAATAAATATAGATTGTTTTGAATTAATCTTGTTAACAAAATGTACATTAATTTTTTGTCAATATCATATATGTATAAAACAAATTATTAAATTAATTCTTTCAAATTTAAAACGATTTAATCTGTGAGGAATTTGCTTGTGACAGTACATGGCGTGTATATTGCTATATTTTCAATTAAATTCGAACACCCGAGCTGAATGTAATTTTAATATTACATTCAATAAAAATAAATTAAAGCAATTCTAATGAAGAATTTATTTGTGAGGGCATATGACATGTATAATAATTGTTTTATTTTTAGTTGAATTATATTTCTAAAGTTTAAGATAATTGTAATATCTTTTATTTCAAAATACGTACATCTACATGTACATCTACAATTTTCATTCCGAAACTAAATTTACTAACATGTAGTAGTTCAAGAAGCGCTACACAATCATAATGTAAAATATAAATAAATAAATGTTTATTTATTAGAAGAATCATCGGTGGTACTAGAATCTCCTACATTTATGAAAAATTCTTCTAAATTTTCTCTTATTCCATCCATATCCATTTTTGTTTCAATACCTTTGATATGATCAATGGCCTTTATCCAGTTTTATTTAGCAACATTGTAAATGACAGCACGAAGTAAATTTTGTACATCGTTCAATTTAAATGTGGTATTATTTAAAAATAAAAATTAAAAAATTAGCTCTATAGGATTGAGCTCACAGTGATATGGAGAAAGTCTCAAAACTGTTTTGTTTTTGGATTTAGCAAGTTCATCTACTACTTGTGATATTTTGATTTATGTTGTTTTACTAAATCCAACAATTCAACTTTTAACATATTAGATTTAATGAAATAACTTTGCCTCCCCCTCTCGTACAACGCACGAACGAAGAACGAGAATGCGCCCGTCTGGTATATCGGCTACAAAGTTCCCAGTGCGTGTATAGACAGACACTTACTATCTCGGCGATTTTTCAAATAGAAAAAAGTTAAAACGAATCATTCAAATATCAACACTCTGTTTACTACATATGTTTTAGAGATTCGCCCATCATCAGGTAAACTTGTGTTATTAACGAACAATTCCCAACGTGTTCTCGTTTTATCGTTTAAATACATTCATGCGTTGTACGAGAGGGGGAGGTAATTTCTGTATCGAAAAGGTACGATAAAGTCTATAAAGGAATCGTTCCATAATAACACAAGTTCACCTAATGACGAGTGAATCTCTGAAACATCTGTAGTAAACAGGGTGTTATTAATATTTGAATGATTTCTTTTAACATTCATATTAGATTCAAATTTAATATTATTTTTATTAAATCATTCTTGAACATATTTCTTCGTTGGTGTATTTAGTATTTCTTCTAATTTTCTATAATGGTAGGAAGCATAGTCCATAACGATGACAGAGTTAATTTCCAAATGAGGTAAAATTTTTTCAAACCAATTTTCAAAGAATTATGCATTCATCTCACCTATTTTATTTGAATGAATTAAGAGTAGGCCATTCGCAAGAAAACCATTTTCACAAACAATATGTGACAATGTCAACCGTCTTCTTTTTCCAACAGGATTTTTCAAACCTGTCGATAAACCCTCATTGAAAGCTTGCCATGCACATTCAATGCTTTCATCGAACTACACTTTTGATCTTGTATGGCCTTCATTTACCCATGTGTTTTCCTTTAGTCCAGACAAAAATTGTCTTCTCCATATAAGGATAATTAGGTAATTATCCCATCTTGTCCTTTTAAGTAGCTATTCCTAACTCTCTTCTTATAACTAAAAGTGAAGATAAGCTAAAATTGCAGACAAATGTATCGAGTATCTTACTTATCTCTTTCAATAACTTATATAATAACTGCCTTGAAAACTTCGGTATGTCATCATTGCTATTTACTGCTGCCAAAATCTTATTTAATGTGGAAATCTCGTTTTTAAAGAAAAATGAATGAACTGTACATCTTATCAATGCTTTTGTGTTATAGTCTACACTAATATAGCTACTTTTCTTTTATAAGCCTTTGACACTTGATATTCTTGTTTATTGTGCTCTTGTAGAATATTATATACACCAGTTCTTGATATTCCCCTAAAAGTAAACATTTTTAAATAAATACATACATTTAATTACTTCTATAAGAATGTTTCCAGCTGTTTGAAAAAGACAATTACAAAATATAAAGGCCATGTAGCGCATGTACTATGTTATATGTAAACAAGGAACAGAAAACGATCACGCATATTTATTTGTCTACCTGTTCGTGACACAGACTATAGTTTCGCCTGTTAGAACGTTATCGAGACAGAAGAAGTCGCATTTAATATATAATATTGTGTAAAGTTTAGCCAGTGTTTTATTTATTCCTTAGTTTTATTTATTCTTTAGTGTAATGGAGCTTCACACAGAAACGATCTCAACAATCAACTATTTGGAATATATGTATATATCATCAACCTGTAATTGTTAATATCTTGAACGAACATAAAAAAACTAAATCCGTTTGATCCATATAAGTATATAGAAACAAAGTCACATTTCAATGTGTAATTTACCCGAATATGGACTTTATTTACGAAATAATCGTATAAGGGATTCCGACAACTATAGAAACAAAGTTAATTAAAAAAGTCGAACCATAACCTTTATTAACCTTGAGTCACTTTTCTTTTCTACAGTTACCACGAACAAATATTAGATATCTTCGCCCTTCTATGGCTACGATATTTTTATATAATATATTTAATTACAATTTTCTTACAATAAACTGATAAATATGCTGTATTTTTGGAAATAAATAATTTTTTACTTGGTAATGTAATATTACATACTTTTATATATATACGAGGGTAGTTCCAGAAGTATCTAACCTGGCTTACAGAAAGTGCCAACTCTATAGAGCCTAAATTTGAAGTTTGACGACGCTATGTTGGTCAGTATTTGTTCAACAGCCATCAATAGTAAACACTCTTAGTGAATTTGTAAACATGGAAAAAATTAGTCGTCGTTATGTGGTACAATACTTTCATTCAAAAGTCCTCAGTCCAACCAATATCAAAGCGGAGCTAGATTCTACTATGGAGGAGTCTGCTACTTCGTTTACAATAGTAAAATATTGAGTGGCAGAATTTAAATAAGGCCGAACAAGCTGTCAAAATGAATATCTAAGTGGTTTAACAAATAAATTCATCTTGAAAGTGCGCGAGCTAGCAGATATGGTAGGTATTTCAAAAACTGGTGTACATCGCATGTGAAAATATAGACATGAGAAAGCTGTGAACAAAATGGGCGCCGTGATTACTCACAATGGAACAAAAAGAACGTCGTGAGGATGTTCCAATCTAGGGTTTGGCGCAGTTTCGCAGCACTAAAATCGAGTTTTGCGTCGATTTGTAACCATGACAAAAACACAGGTTCATCACTTTAAATACACAAGAACAGTTAAAACAATGGACTAGAAGAGAAGAATTGTTTCATCAAGACAATGCACCGGTTCACATATCCGTCATCGCGATGGTCAAAATCATTGAGTTAAAGTTCGAATTATTTCCTTATGCACCCCGTTCGCCAGATTTAGCCCTCTCGGATTATTCTCTGTTTCCAAACTTGAAAAAATGGCGCAGTGTAAAAAAATTTGACAACAATAAAGAGATGGAGTCTGCTTTTGATGGCTATTTTGAGGAGTTCAACGATCAACGATCAGGATATCGAAGCTGTTGAACATCTCTGGAACAAGTACATCGAATTAAAATGAGACTATGAAGAAAAATAAAAATATTTTTTCCCAAATTTTGAATACTTTCTTCATTAGGTCGGTTAATTGTAGAACTACCGTCATATCATATATACAAAAGATACTAGGAAAGGTTTGCAATATGACGCAACAATGAATTGTAGGAAGCTGCTTGTTGCTGCATGTTGAGACATGTTTATACGTGCATAGTAGTCGCCGTGCCATGTCGATGGGCTCAGTTATTCATTAGCAGTGAGAGTGTAAAATGCTTGCGATGGCATCGTGGTCACGAAATGAGATAAAGGCAGTTTAGCGTTATAATTTCGTGCGTGGTTTAAACATAGACCAGTGCTTCGAAGAAATGACTCTTGCACTAGGTGATGTTTGTCCACATCGCAAAACGATATTCAGGTGCTATAGAGAATTCCCAAGGGGATATTTAACTGTGAAGGATGCTGAAAGGCCGAGAAGGCCGCGAACGTCAGTTACGGAGGAAAATGTTACGAGGACAGGCGAGTGACCTACCAACAGATAGAGGGTACTTCAGGCCTAAATACACTAGCAATTTGTTCGATTTTGCATGATCATTTGACCGTGAAGAAACTTTGTTCTCTCTGGGTGCCGCATCGACTGCCTGAAAAGCAGATGACACGACGTGGGATCCGTAAAGAAGAAAATGATAGCTGTATTTTTCAAATCGAGTGGAATTGTGGAACGCGTCGTTTTGAACACACAGAAGACAGTCAGAGCTAAGTGGTATACTGAACAGTGCCTACCTGAAGTCATTGGATCTATGAAGAACCTGCGGCCAAACTCAAGAATGGACACCTGGTTCCTCCATCACGATAATGCTCCAGCTCACCGCGCCAAAGCCTGCACCGAATATTTAACCGCGTCAGGATCGAAACTTCTCGAGCACTCTCCCTACAGTCCAGATCTTGCTCCCTGCGACTTTGCACTGTTTCCGCATGTGAAAATGAAGCTAAAAGGGAGGTGGTTTTCCAGTGATGAGGATCTTCTGTGGACTTGGGACAACGAGTGTGCTTTACTCCCTAGTGAAACTTGGCAGAACGGGTTTAAAGATTGGTTACGGAGGATGGAGAGATGTATTGAGTATAGAGGGAATTACTTTGACAAAATTAAATAAACAAAGCTGTATTGCAAAACTTTCCTAGTACCCTTATATATATATATATATATATATATATATATATATATATATATACTTATATATAATAAACGGTAGTCAGAAATTCACGGATAATTGCCAAGACAATGCTGAAAATGTGTGTCAAAAAATATTTCAAATTTCTTAGAATTTTCTGTGGAACATGTTTTTCTACCGAATAGAATTATGCAACACTACGGTTAGTCATTTTATGCCAATATTTTACCCTATTAAACACTTCTTTAACAGTTTTCTTATGTTGAAGTATTTTATTATTATATTGAAGTAATTTAAAAATAATTATTTGTCACATTCGTCAGTTTACGTTTATTATTTTCGCTTCACTTATTTTTGTGATATCCCAAGCAATTTGAAATGTGCGCTTTCAACGAATACACTAAAATGTGTTTTGGGGTTAGCCATGGAAATGTACATTTATGTTAATTATCATTGAACTTAATGGTTTTATACCATAACAATATAACAATACAACATTTCTGTATTAGGATTGTCGAATTAATCACAGAATCGCCCTGCCTAAATTTCCGTGAATTTCTGACCAGCCTATATATATATATAGTATATATATTAATGAGTGCGATTATTGTTCGCACACTGTTCTCTGATAATAAAGTATAAAATTTAGAGACACTACCTCTGAATTTTGCTAATCGAATAACAAAGTGCAGTCACAAGGATATCAAACTTTCAGTGAGAAAAGAATTAATGACTTCGAAGCTGATATTAGTGGTAAGAACTGAGGATGTGTACAACGATATAATATAGGGGATAAATTTTCTATATTTTTACATATGTATCTTTGTTAAATATTATAATTCTCATTTTTTCGGTTAAAAAAGTTCCCCTAAAAAGCCAAAAATTATTTAAATTCCCGAAACATAAACGTACATAAACTTAAAAACCTTGTTATTATATTATAAAATAATTTGACCTGCAAAAATGATTATCGAAGTATATATGTTATATATTCTATAAGAAGTGTACGATAATGAAATAAATGTATTTAAGCATAACAAAAATAATTTATCAAGAGACATTCGAAAAGTATCTAATAATCACCTTGGTAGGCACACTGGTAATGTATTACAGAACAGGGACGACCCAGAACGATTAATGAACGAATTCAATAGAATTTTAACTATTGGGACACACTACAACTACAAGAACACCAGGTCGTCCGGTCTTAACAATATTCCTAATTATTTATTAAAAAAATATTCTTAATGTTACATAATACTTCTTTGTCACATTATAAATTTATCTTTGGAGTACGAAGGTTATCCTTCTTATTTAAAAGTGCAACTGTTATTCCTTTGCATACAAAGTTAATGTTAATGATTTAAGTAATCGTAAACCTATAAATCCGTTAACAGTTTTTTCTAAGCTGGTTGAAGAAGTGATTGTATAAATTTCTCAGCATAGTTTCCTTAGAGGAAAGAATATTGAAACAGCATTATTTGATATGCACTTGAAACTAAAAATATTCCTTTTGGTATCTTATTTGATTTTTTTTTTTGAGGACATTTGATAGCATAGTTCATTCCAAATTAATTTATATACTCAAACCCTATGAAATTAAAGATATATCAATAGAGTGTTTCTGTTCGTACTTATTTAATAAACATCATACTATTAAAATTGCCTATAATGGTCCCTGCGTATATTTTCAAAAAGCCCTTATATGTAGCAGTATAGGGCAGCATTTTGGAATCTCTTCTTTTTGCGATTTATTTTAATAACATATATGCTGTCGAATGTCTTTAAAAGAAAACAAAACCTTAACAGTTAACTATGCTGGTGATACGTCACTCATCATGAAAAAAAGAAATGGAATATCCCTCCACCTTATCTCTTACTGATCATAATTATGTTGTTTAAACAACTGGTATTCTTTAGGGCTTATAAATATATATACATATTGATGTCAGTAATATTTCAAATTACTTAGAAAATAAAGTACGTGCTATACTTGCTAATTTCTCTTTTAATATAATTTGTTTCTTGTTTTTATATATGCATATTTTCACATCGAATGATTCATTTAAAAAACACATATAGAATATGTAATTTTTGTAAAGTTTCACTTTTCTTCTGTTTTCCTTTATCTGAAAAACGGATATTTTTCCTGCCAGCTTCTGGCAAATACAATATGTGACGTCATTATCGGCTGACACATATTGGACACTGTCCATTTCCTGCACGGCGGGACCTCGACCGAGGTCTTCCAAGCACCACATCATCTCGAACCAATTTGTTTCTTTTCCAGACAGACGAGTCGACGGCCTCCATCAATCTCGGTCCACCACCACCTCGAGCGTCAACTACATTTGTCATGTATGTAATAACGTGCCCTTTCATATAAATATCTCTCGCTCCATGTAATCTACATTTCCCGCAGACGACATTCTAAAGCAAAAACAATTGTAAAATGTATTTCATATATACTCTGAAGTGATGCAGATATAGATTCGAAGATGTAATAAAGTATAAATATAATAAAATAAAAATCAGTAGTTGAAATATACATATTCTAGTTTATAAAAAGTGTCTATGTAAGTATTATATATAGATTTTCTAATAGATTCTAGGGAATTAATTAAAATAAAATGGACGCAAAACCTTTTCGTTGTCATACAAACATCATGGTATGCAAGTATCATTTGTTTTGTCCTGCTTAAAGTTCATTGGTACAGATGGTTCGTAAATAAAGTAAATAATAATTAATAATTAAAGCGTGCCCAAACACTTATCATTTTAAGTGTCTTTCGCGAAATCACAAACTGGATAGAATCTAAAAGTAAAATTTAAAGGAGACTGTGGTTGATTGAATTGATCAAAAAAAGGAAACACTGGTCGTCAATCATTTATCTGAAACTTTTAATCGTTAAGAAATAGATTTGCTAAACAAAGGTTTAATATATTATTTACCTAGCCGTGATACTTGAAACGCCAATTAAGAATTGAGAACCAAGTTCAGAAAACTTGATTACAGAGAATCCAAATTAATGATAATTAGAGCAACGCAAACAAAAATCAGTTAATTATGAGTGGAACTCGATTAAAAGCCTTAGGTGGAAAAACAAAGGGAATAACTAATTTTGAACAAAAGCTATTATTTTCAAAGTGTGAAAAACTTGATTTCAGGAGGATCATATGTTGAATCTAAGAAAAATCCATTACTTACTTAAAATGATTATGAATACTAAAACGTGTTAAAAATGACCAAGATTAACAACTCCTAGCAAAAATTTTAAGTTAAGTCTCATTAATCCGTCGATCCCTAGATTGTATTGTTTACCTAAAATACACAAACCAAGTATCTCGATCAGACCAATTGTTTCAGGGAATAACTCACCCACTTATTTAATTTCAAAATGTTTAGTGAATATACAAATATTTCCCTAAAAAACTTGAAAGTATGTCAGTTGCTAATTCAGTAGAATGCATTCAAACAATTAAAGATTGTAAATTGGAAGACGGGGAAATTTTAGTGTCATTCGACGTAAAGTAGTTATTTTCTTTGTTATCGATTCTAGAAACTTTAAAATATTTAAAAGATTTTCTTTATAAACTAAATGAACATTTATGACTAACCAGCCTATGTATGTTTCAAAATTGTGTTCAATTCGAAGATAAGTTCTATGAACAGAAACAAGGAGCAACAATCGGCAATTGTCTTTCTCCATTTATAGCAGATTTATTCATAAGTAATTTTGAAGACGAATTTAAACATGACACCAAATATTTTTCAAGAGTTTGAATTAGGTATGTAGACGACATTTTCGCGATTTTTGACACACATGAATGCAACTTAGAGGACTTTGTTAAGCAATTAAATTCCCGACGATAAATTCACGGTAGAAAAAGAAAACAATGACATCTTACCTTTCTTAGACACCCTAATAATTAGAAATAATCATGAAATAGAAATTGATATTTTCCGAAAAGAAACTAATGTTAATAGATTTATCAGGGAAAATTCAATCACAGCATGCAGCAAAAGATAGATTCTTTCAATGTTCTTATCAATCGTTTGCTTAGTTTTCCACTAACAAATGTGAAATACGAAAGAGAATTAAATTTTACTAATTATTTATTTAAGAACATTGTGAAAAGCAATAGTTTTGATCCAGCAATAATCATTAGATTAATTAGGAAAACTAATTAAAAGAAAATCCAGAATACCACTTGTTTGTCATCTCAAAACAATCGAGACAAGCAATTTATATGCTTACTGTTTCACCCAACACCCAAAAATTTCAATAATTTTTAAAGAACGAGGTTTTCAAGTTACATTTCGCTCCAGGAACTCTATTAAATCGCTTTTAGGAAACGCGAAAAATAAAGTCGAGTTAAATCAGAAATCGGGGATTTACGAAACAAAATGCCTAGATTGTAATAAACAATACGTTGGCCGATTAAACGTTCCATAGAACCCCGGTATAAAGAACGTATAGCGCACATCGAATTTAATCGACCTGAGAAATCAAGCTTAGTAAAACATGTGATAGAAAATAATCATAGTGTAACTGCAGATTGTCTATATTTAATCAAAAATATAAATAGTTACCATAAATTAGATAGCTATGAAAGGATATATATTACAAAGAGTATAGGCCATGGTTAAACACGAACAAGGGTCTGGTAACATGTTCTTGCCTCTGACTTT
Organism: Dermolepida albohirtum; assembly: GCA_031893035.1. Taxonomy (NCBI): domain Eukaryota; kingdom Metazoa; phylum Arthropoda; class Insecta; order Coleoptera; family Scarabaeidae; genus Dermolepida; species Dermolepida albohirtum. The sequence goes on along the minus strand of JAVIWB010001893.1, from coordinate 228,177 downwards.
CTAGAAAAGAACTACCGTTAAAGAAAATGGCCGATAAGCGAAGGAGGGGATGTATCTTAGTTTAAGTGTTAGTTTTAAGACTAAGAAAAATATATTAAATATATGAAATTGAAATCAACTTGTATTTGGTTTTTGTGCGGTATGATTCGGTGCGAGTTTTACCGCAAATCCAGGAGCGATTCCATGTCTGCTGGTGATGACAACTTAGTTATCGAACTACGTATACAGATTACGAACATTAATGTGGAAAGAGGTTTTATTTATCTTTTTTAATAGGAAGAATCAGTTTCCGCAATTATTTTAGCAAACCGAGTCTGCCGTGGAGAAAATATATTCTTATATACAGGCAACGACTGTTCTACATCTAATGATGTAATATTTTCATAATCGAAATAATCTTTGCAACTACGAGGGAGCGTTTTTATATTCGCGGAATGAGGGACAAGGGGTGGAAATAAAAAAACCAAATTATTTTTCTTTTTCAATATATTCACCTGCAAGACGGATACATTTTTCACATCTGATGATTTCTCTTTATCTGCAAAATACGCCGAAACTGCCTCCTTGACTTCATCATCGGCAGTAAATTTTTTACCCCGCAGCTCTTTTTTCATTTTCGGAAACAGGCAATAATCACTCGGGGCCAGGTCTGGGCTGTAGGGTGGGTGATTCACAATTTCGAAGCCCACCTTATGCAGGGCAGCTAACGCAACGCGGCTCTTGTGGACGGGCGCGTTGTCGTGCAAAAGCAGAACACCTTTTGTCAATTTTCCCCGTCTTTTCTCTTTAATGGCTTCTTTTAGTCGCTCTAATATTGAAGCGTAATATTCTCCGGTTATAGAAACACCTTTATCTTTATAATCAATCAACAATATTCCTTCCGAGTCCCAAAATACCGTTGCCATGAGTTTCCCAGCTGATTGTGACACTTTAAATTTCTTGGGAGGTGCTGTGCCCTTTTTATACCACTGCATGGAGTCTTGTTTGGACTCAGGTTCATAATGATGAACCCAAGTTTCGTCTCCAGTAACAATTCCACTCAATACACCATCCTTGTCTTCATTACAGAGGTCCAAAAATGCACGCGAACACTCTACGCGCTGTTTTTTTGCGGCATTTTTGAGCATTCTCGGCACCCATCTTGCGCTGACCTTAGACATGCCGAGATGATCGTGTAGGATTTTAAAAATTGTTGTATCGGATACTCCAACCATTTCTGCGAGTTGTTTCTTTTTTAGTCGAGCATCTTCGAGTACAATTTGTCCAACTTTTTGGATAAGTGCTGGCGTGGTCACCTCAATGCTCCTGCCCAGCCCCGGGTCGTCTTCAAGGGATTCCCTTCCTTGTTTAAATAAACTATGCCACTTGTACACCATGGTTTTTCCTAGACAAGAGTCGCCGTAAACCAATGACATCTCATTAATTATGGTCGCGACTGATTTTCCTTGCCTGGTAAGGAACTTTATAACGACACGATATTCGATTTTTTCCATATTTCACTTTTCACTCCTGATTATGTTACTTGGTTGACGATAGCTCAAAGACTAACTGTCTAATAACAATGAAACTTCGTATTTATACTAATTATGAGTCGCTGCACAGGCCACGCGCCCAATGCGCCTACTCACCCCTCTACAACCCGCTCATTCCGCGAATATGAAAACGCTCCCTCGTAATTAACGGATCTGTAGACACCTCACAAATTTTATTAATATGGTAAGATTTAATTGAATCTTGGCCTAAAACACTTTCAAACTTTTCACAGAGTTACTATTTACATTGATTTCACTAACGACATTGAAGAATTTTCTAATTTTTATATTCCCTACGCTAGTCCCAAATAATTGTTATGAAAAGTTTGTACACCTATTTATTCTATCTTGAAAGTTGATATGGCTTTTCTTGACAGCTATAGCTTCTTTCGGATCGAATTCTAGAAGCATCTTATTTAAAACCCCAAAACATGTATATATATAATCATCCCTTTCTACCTTAGTAGGTGTAAGGGTTACACTGTATACTTTCAATCCCCTTTTAATCTCTTCCATCTCTCTCTATCTTTAGCCAACTTCTTTGCTTCCGTACACGTTATTCCTTTTTTCCTAATCACTTATCCCACTATATCTTCCCACCCCTGTTGTTGTCTTCCCCTCTTCCTCTTCCCAATCGATTTGGACTACCATACCATCTTCACTTGCGTTCTGCTCGACATTCTCTGCATATGTCCCCACCAAGCCATCTGTCGCTGTTCAATAAATTCGCCTATTGGGTTTATCGATAGCTCCTTTCCTATTTCCGCATTTCTGACTCTGTGCATCCTATTAACTCCCATGACTCTTCTTAAATACTTCATGTCCACAGCATTCACTTTACTTTTTTCCCGTTTATTTAATACCCACGTTTCAGCTCCGTATGTTAGCACTGATCTGTACACGCTCTTATATACCTTCATCTTAGTCTGTCTACCAATTTCCTTCTTGCTTATAAAACCTCTATTCAAGGCATAATATAGTTTATTCGTTTTTTCGATTCTGTTATTTATATCCAATTCGTGATTTCCATTATCCTCTATCATGACCCCCAGGTATCTAAAGTCCTGCACTTGGATTCCCATCTATTGTTATGTTTACTTGTTTCTTATTTTTTGCTATCACCATTACTTTTGTTTTTGCCACATTTATATTCATTCTCCCTCTTTTCAATGTTGTGTTCCATACTGCCAACGTTTCCTGCAGATCTTCTTCTTTCCCACATATTATCGCTAGGTCGTCATCAAACGCGCATTCAGATATTTCGACTCTTGTCAGATTCCTGTGCCCAACTAACAACGGTTTTCTAATTGTTTCTCTGACTCCCCTCATTATCTCGTTTATATAGACAATAAACAATAGCGAACTTAGACTACCCCCTTGTCTCACTCCTAGATGTGTTGTGAATTCGTCCGACATACCATTCTTGCTTATCACTCTATTCCTAGTCTGCTTGTACATAGCCTTGATTACGTTAGCTATTTTATTGCTAGCCCCTGTTTTGTATAGGCTTTCCCATAGTCTGTCTCTTGGTACTTTGTCAAAAGCTTTTTGTAGATCTATAAATGCTAAATATGCCACTTCGTCTCTTGCTATGGTCCTGCTTGTAATTTCCTTGATCGTAAAAATGTGATCGTGTGTGCACCTCCCCTTGCGAAATCCGCTTTGTCCTTCCAGAAGATTTGGTTCTACTACTATTCTCAGCCTCTTTTCAAGTATCTTTTCCCAGACTTTCATTACTGTGCTCATCAAAGTTATGCCCCTGTAATTATTACTGTCATTCCTGTCGCCCTTCTTAAATATAGGTACTATCAGCCCTACTTCCCATTCATTCGATATTTTCTCTTCATTCCATGCTGAGTTGTAAATGTCCAGAAACATTTCAGTTCCTTTATTCCCCATGTTTTTTATCATTTCTGCCGTTATTTTGTCGCTACCAGGTGCCTTTCCATTTTTTAATTCTTTTATGGCCTCCTCTAATTCATTTTTATTTATAGGGTCTTCTGCATCTTCGTATTCTTGTTCCTCTGTATCTTCTTGTACTACTTCTACAATACTATTAATTTTATCGGTTTCCAACAGTATTTGGAAATATTCTTTCCATCTCTCCATCACCCTTGTTTCACCCACTATTACTTCTCCCTTCTTGTCCTTAATAGTTTGTGTATCCACTCCTCTGTCCTTTCTAAGATTTCGCAGGACTCTGTAGAACAATTTTTGATTTCCACGGCTATCCCTTTCTAGCTTGTCTCCGAACTCATTCCATGCTTTTTGTTTAGTCTTTAACGTCATCTTCTTAACTATATTTCTCTGTTCCTTATATACCTTATAGCTCGTTTCATTCTTATTACTCAAATATGAACGCCACTTTTGTATTTTAATTTTAATTTTCTTCCTAATATCTTCATTCCACCATGCCGTACTTTTCACTTTATTGTCGTTTTTAATTGCTCCACATACTATCTTTGCTGTTTCCAATATAATTGGAATCTATTGGTTCCGCACTGCTTACGTTCCCAAGTTTATGTACTTCACCCTCCACTTTCTCTGCATATTTTTCAGCTGTTTCGTTGTTTCTTAATTTATAGGCCCTAATTGTCTCTGTTTTTCTTTTAGTTCTTTCTTTATTTTCTGTTCTTTTGTCCATGCTCATTCTTGACTTCCCTTCTACTAAAAAGTGGTCACTAAATATCTCATATTTTCGTTTCACTCTTACATCTTTAACTATCCTTCTATTTTGTCTTTGTATCAGTATGTAGTCTATTATAGACCTCTCCCTTCTAGTTGGTTCAGTTCTTGTATATTTATGTATGTCCTTATGCTTATAAAATGTGTTTGCTACTATGAGATTATGTACCGTACAAAATTCTATTAGTCTCTTCCCGTTATTATTGCGTGTGTCTTCCCCATGCTATGACTGAGTATTTTCCATTCGCTTTACCTACTCTACCGTTAAAGTCTCCTGCTATTACTAGGCACCCACTATTTGCCTCTGCTACTACACTAAGGTCTTCCCAAAATTTATCTTTATTATCCACACTATCATCTTCCGACGGCCCATACACCCCTATTATTGTCATCATGTTTATGTCACATTTTGGCTCTTCTGCCAAAATTCTTTCTGATGCTGACTCCCATTTTTTGATCTTATCTTTTATATCCTTATTTATTAAGCATCCTATTCCTGCTTGCGCTCTTACTTTCTCGTCTACACCACTCCATATTAATATATGCTCACCATCAGTTACTTTTGCCCCTTCCCCCTTCTTTTTTGTTTCTGGCAGTATCAATATATCCAAAATTCACTCTTCGAATTCACCAACTATTTCTTCTTCTTTACTATGTATACTCCTGATGTTCCAGGTCCCCACCTTACTAATTCCCTTCCACTTATAATGCTTTGTCACATTACTCTCATTTATTATCGCATGCATTTTTATTATACTTCTTTTTAGTTTTATTTTTGCTTTCTCCTCTTTCTCTTCCTTGCTATTTCTTATATTTATCTTATCGTTTGATTCTACCTCCCTATCCGTACCCCTTCTTTCCCTTTCGTTTATATTCATCACTTTTTCCTTTGCTTGCGTCTTCCCCCCCTTTCCCATCCCCCTATTTTTTGTTTCTATTGGTTTTTTGATTTTTCTCCATCTCCCTTTCCTGTCTGTTCCCTCAGTTTTTGGGTCTCGTTATCCCACTTCCATACTTTTCCTTGAATCGTGACTTTTTGATATCCAATCTTTATTGATTTTCCTTTCTCTTTTTCCTCTTTAGCTATCTGTCTAATTTTATTCTGTATTACCCGTTCTTCCCTCGTTAACTCATTATTTATGTAAATTCTCTCCCTCAGGTTTTTTAACTTCCACTTATGTATTACTCATGGCTAATTCTTTCTCTGTTTGGTTCTCAAATTCAATTTTCCATACCTTTTCCCCTAATTTCGTTGCTTCCCTGCTTTCTACCTTTGTGCCCATATTTCTTTCTAAGAAATCCTCTATTCCACCTTTCGAGACCTTTTTATTTCCTGCGATTATTTCTAAACCCGTTATTACTGCGTTGTTCCTTATATGTTCTTTCTCTAATCTTCTTAATCTTTCCTTCACTTCCTTCATCTCTTCCCGACACTCCTTGTCTCTCTTTTTAATATTTCATTCTCCCTTCTTACATCTCTCAATTCTTGATGATATTCACTCTTGTCCCTTTTCATGTCCTTTATATTCTTCATCATTTCACGCAACAATCCCATTACACCATCCCCTATATCCACTTTTCCTTTTTGCGTAGTTCTGGTTAGTTTCTTACTCCTCTTGGATCCATCTCCTTCACCCTCGCCTGTCCTCTTCCTTTTATTATCCTCTGAGGTATTTCCGTCACTATCCATCCTGTATATATTTCTTGATACACTATTTCACTCTCGTCGTGTCCCTCAACATCTGTTGTTAACAAAGTTCGGTGACCGGGCCTTGTCTCCACTTGTTCTCTAATTCTCTGTTTTTATCGTCGAATCACAAAAACTCACATAAGACCTACACGTGATTCACTCTCGTTTTCGCACTATTAGTCTATTAAGTCTATGTTTTGACTCTCTTTACTAATATATTGTTAGCTAAACACCAATTTACTTTTCCTTTCTATCATGTCAATACTTTAGCAACTCGTTTAAATAAAACGCCCGAATTCCGGAACAGGATTCGTACCCGAACTTCACTGTTGCCGGCTCTAGAACGTCGTACAACCGTGCCGTTTCACTGATCGAACGACACTGTTAAGTGGTAACATGTATGATAGTAAAATTCTGCATGTAATTATGCTCCCAACATGTAAGAATTGCCTATAATGGTTCAGAGATATGCATGCAGTCTAGTGAATTCTCGAGTACGATTAGGGGACGCAAGTTATACACCTACTTCTGGATCTACTAATAATTTCTACCACAAGATGCAAAGCATGAATTTTATACGTAACATGTAAGAAGTTATCACAGTATTTTTTTAAGAAAGCGCATAGTTGCGGAGGCGTCGATCATAAACACTAAGAAATAATTTTTCCAAAATTCAAATTTTTCCAATACGTTTAACGCCTCCTTTGATACAACGTAATATACGTAATACAACATTAACAACAGAATTTTTTTCATTCACACAGAGTCACAGTTTCCTATTTTTCAATCTATGTTAATTCCATTCTCGGAACATTCACAAAGAGTGCTGTAAAATTTTGTTTTCCAATTCGCTAATATTAACGAATTGTATATACAATTCGTGTTTATTCCAGAATGAATCAGTTGGAATTTTGGAAGGTAATCAATAAGAACAATACCTATTAAATCCCAAAAAAGTGTAAGCCATTACTTTTCCTGCAAATGGAATAACTATTCTTCGACGGAGAAAGAACCACTGCGATTTCTATTTTCTTTCGGACGTATAACGATAAACCCAAATCTTATTTGTAATGATAAATCGGCGCACAAAATCTACCTTTCTTTTAGAAAATACTCCAAACACTCTCGAGAATTTTTACAATCCCAATTTTTTGTCAACACCGAGCAGTCGTACATTGACTTTGAGGACAGCTTCTTCATTCATTCCTGGTTCAAAATGTATGTTGCGCGTTCTTCAGATATATTTACAACCTCCACTGTCACAGATATTATCAAACGACAGTCATTTAACGCCTTGGTATGCACGTTTTCTTTTCTGGCCGACCGTCACAAAAATAGTCCGAAACTTCCATTCCATCGACTTTTCAACCCACCCTCGTATTTATTTTATTTTCGCTCTCATTAACTAAACTAATAAAGTATAGAAATATCCGAAACTAAAGTATAAGTAAACTTAATATTTACATGCAAAATTTATGATGCATCATCTTCTCGAAAAGAAGCGATAAATCTAAAATCGAATTAACCTAACGCTAATTAATTGTTGCAATATAACCGCGATTTATTTGTTACATATATTGTCTGGAGAAAATTGGAGGAAGTAAAGCACAAAGTTTTCGAATTAGTTGGAAAGAAGGGCTCTGTATCACTAGGAGTATACGGTCGCGTTTATCTTTTGCAGTAAAACGATTGAATTTTACGACAGAACTTGAAATTGGCGCTCGGCACTTGAGCAGAAAACAAGGAATGTAAATTTTCCGCTATTAGGAAAGTTTGTATTTATGACCTTATGTATTGGCGACCACTCCACTCTAAATGTGACAAATTTATTGCTAACCAATTATAAGTGATCTAGAGCTTGCTATCGCCTAAAATAATTGAATCTGAACAATAGTTATGATACTTCTTCGGTATTCACTTCTCGTAGTGAATTATAAAATTTGGTTTTCAAATGCATCAGAAAATTGATCTATTTTCAAAATGTTCGTAGATTTTGGTAAAGATTTTAATATGAATGACGCACTTACATAAGCATTGACATTTCATTTATAATAAAATAGTTGCTCAAAAATAGAAAGTTACAAATCAGCGCAAATAACAATTTCATATGCTAGAACAGTGACCAATTAACAGTGGTATGCCTGTACAAACGAGTCGGAAGAAAACACAGCAACGTTATAAGTATCAAACTTTTTCTAAGAAATCAACATTGAAAGATTATTCTCCACGATTTTTCAGGGTCATCGGCCATAGTTTCCTCTCGGCTTTAAGGCTGAAATCGCGTCTCTAGCACAGCTACTTAAAACTGCAGTTTTAGTATAATAAAGATTGTAAATACTAATTGTTTACTTTATTTTTTTACCTGTCATTTTCATAGTTACCTGTCAACAACCATTACAATTTGTGGCTTATTCTATCAAAAATCAACAAAAAACTCTTTATAACACGAAAAGAATTGAAGATAGGTATAGTAAATGCTATTAAATGTTGCTATAGAAGTAAATTTTACATTCGAATAAGAAAAAAAAAATATGTGGCATTGTATTCAAAAAGAAGTTATTGTAGTGTGCACCTGTTCGAAACTTGTCAAAAATAAAATCATCGAAATAAAGTTTGTTTTCGTGCCGCAAATATCAACATTTCTGATACCAAAATAACTACAGGAAATAATAACACCTAAAGAGGGGATATTCAGACATCAAGCATGGGTGATGAGCGAAGTTGGTACGGATGTTTCCGGTAATGTTGGCCATAACCGTCATTACGATGTCAAAAGGGCATAGAACTTGAGATATACGAAAAGCGTACAATAAGTACCGCAAAGTACAGTATGAATAAATAGTAATAAGCAATATATTTTACATTATTATTGTTAAACACTTACCTACGAGAAAGCTATTGACAATCTGAATTTTCTCGACTAAACATTGGCGGCATAGCGTAAGCCACCAGAGTTATTTTCTCGTTACATGATGTTCGCCGCGTTGTAAAAATGTTGTATAGAGAAAGTTATCACTCAGTGTCTACTAATATTTGCGCAGTTAAAATACTTGAACTGAGTTAACGTATCTGCGGAAAAAGCAAATGTCTCTTAATCTAGGAAAATCTGATTTTTTCGTAATAAACTACGTAACCTTTCCAATACACTTATCTCGTCATTTAAAGCACATATCACTGTTTCCACCACTACTACTACATACACTACTTTCATTTGATCCACTAATGTTAATTAAGTATTTTGCCAAGGCTCTTACTGGTACAATGTAATTCGTATGAATAGCTAGTAAGTTGTGTGAACACCAGCACTATTAAATTTGCTCTGACTTACTTTTATTGCTTTTATTCTTTTACATTGAACTGTAATGGTAAGGATTTTGTGAAAGTTTATTGAATGATAGGAAACTGCTGCTAGTCACATTCCCCTGCGTGAAGGGATAAGAAGTGGTTCTCGTATGCCAGGACAGTGTTTGTGAAATTCGTGTATCCATTGCGGAGAGTTCGGGATTTTGGTACTGCTTATTAAACCATCTACAACAATGTAAATTTTTCAAATAGTTTCTGCGATCAAGTATTTCATATGTAACAGGCACGTTATATGTATTATAGTAAAATGTTTAAGAAAACGTCCCACCGGAAGCATTGACGACCCCACATCTGTAACAGATATCACTACTTAATTTGCTGGCAACTCAAAATTTTGTGCAGTACTTAGTATCACACTGTGAATAGCTTCGCAGATACACTTTGACAACTTTTTGCTAGCTAACGAAAATGAAGATGACCTTTGAAGAGGTTCCAATATAAGTGCGATGATATTCAGAATAGATTTTTTTAGTCTGGCGTCTCGTCACAGCTTTACCACAGTCTTTTTTATTTTTTATAGCAGAAGTAATACTGATCTCCATTTTTCGCGCGCCGAAAGTAAATAGTTTCTTAACTTTCGAGTACTTGGCAATACGTAGTTTGCATTATATGTACTCCAAAACTGATGAAATGGTTCCTTCTCCACTATTCTAAATGGTAGATTACAAGCCGTCAACATATAAATTATATGTAATACAAACTCGTTCTGAAATGTCGAATCATTTTGAGTGTTTGTGTGTTTACTGTCTAAAGCAATCCCTTTTCTTCCAAAAAAGAAGCGATGTATGATATACTAAACAAATTACTTTAGCACCATCGTATTTAAGTTTGGGAATTGTTCGATAAATTTATTTACAGTATCCACGCACAGCAGCCTGTTATTACTCCGTTATATTGATCGTTATCCACGCAATAACAACCTGTACATAATTAAACTTACTACATTCTAAAACACGCCCGAAGTCGGTGACAGCCTTGACTAGCCGGAGACTTCCGTACCACCTTCTTTAACTGCTCATCGATAGTATCTAAATAACCCCGTTTTAATAATAACGGTGATGTAAAACCAAATATATTCAAAAAACGTCTCTAAAATTTACATAAGAAAAAATTTAAGAAAATCTTCCTAGAATATCCTTTAGAATTGGAATAAAAAGTGCATTCTTCCATTTAAAATACACAAGTTGGTGGTGACTTCCGGTTTAATCGAAAATGCATCCATCGTGAAAGTATTATGAATAGAACATGAAGCCTTCATGCTCATCCTAAAATTTTTACATTTAACGACACTTTCAATAAATCACCTTGTGTGTGTGTATGTGTGTGTGTGTATGTGCATATATATATATATATATATATATATATATACATGACTATATTTTAAATAAATACTATGTGTTATTAAATTTATTTAAATATTATTTACATTACAAAGTAAATTTTTTTTAATACTAATTTCTAATTATTAATTGTTATCAAAATACTTAAATCGAAAAAAAAATATCAACCACATGATGTAAATATTAACTATATACATAAACATTGATAAACCTTTTAATGTTTATATATACTATCCAAATTCAACATGTTCAAACTTTATTAATTCTTTATCATTCCAAATACCAAATTAGTTATTATATCTAAGAAATGCCTTATTTTATATACAACATATGAATGCATTCGCTGTCGATTATCTTCTTGTTGAATATCCATCATGTTTTAATTCCTTCTATTAATACATTTGGTCTTCTTCCTTGCAGATTACCATATAGATGGAGCTTCTACTTATATATACTTTTTTAGTTCGTACTTTTCCAACATCACCAATTTGTTGTTTATTATAACACTATTTTGGTATATCTTTTACTATTCACTAGATTTCCTTTTAATGTTTCTCATAATATGGATTTTAGTAAATTTACTTGTAAGTATTTGGACGATTTTCAAAACATAACCTATTTATATACGGTTTACTAATAATTTTTTATAACATTTATGTATACTCTATTTATGTATATGCAGAAATAATTATGGACTAATTGGTTTGTCTTTTATACACTTATATTCATAACCAAATACAAAGTTTATAAAAACAAAATCGGATAGAAATAAACATATGAACAGATAAAATTTCAAAATTATAAAGGTTCCAAAATTAATTTTAGTTTTGAAAATAAAGTGCATATTAACATCTCTACTAACATTAATTTTGTATTAAAAAGTTAATTTATATAATATAATCCTTATTAATGTGAATTTTTACTTGTCAACGTTATGACGCTATTCTGGGTACTTAAGTCTATTAATATTTCTAAGATTTTACTGTTGAAAATTCTTTCTTGTACTTTACCTTTGTAATATTATCTTGATACATCTTACTTATATAAATTTGATATTGTTCTCAATTTCTATCATAAAATATAATTATTTAGATGAAAATCTTCGTGTAATATATTTTTTTTTATTATAATTACGTTATAGGAGGCTAGTTTGACAAGTAGTGAGAATGGAAAAGAAAAACGAATTTTTTAAATACAAAATAATTTTTATTTTTCAATATATTCTCCTAAAAGAGCAATACATTTATTCCAACGATGCTCCAATGCCCTTATGCCATCTCTAAAATGCGATTTCGGAAGGCTTGCAAAATACTCATTTACGAAGATGATAAGCTCGTCGTTAAACGAAAATTTCTTTCCAACTAGTGCCGTTTTCAATTTTGAAAAAAGGTGGAAGTTGGAAGGGGCAAGATCCGGCGAATAAGGCGCATGCGGTATGGATTTTGGACATCGCAACTGTGCTGGTATGCGAGGGAGCGTTGTCTTGGTGACACGAAATCTTTTTCTTTGCAATTCCTGACCGTTTAGCACGAATCTCAACATTTAATTTTTATAGAATTTCTGCATAATATTGTCCGTTTATTGTGGCACCTTTCTGAAGGTAATCAATGAGCAAAATGCCCTTTGAATCCCAAAAAATTGATGCCATCACCATGTTTGCCGATAAAGTGGTTTTCGCTTTCTTTGGAGGTACAGAACCACGTTCTAACCATTGTTTCGACTGTTGTTTAGTTTCGGGTGTACTATAGTGTATCCAAGTTTCATCGCAAGTAACAAATCGCCTACAAAAATCAACCGGATTCCACTTATAAAGGTCCAAACACTCACGCAAACGAGTGAACTTTTGATCAGTCGTAAGCAATCGCGGCACCCATCTTGCCGAAAGCTTGGAAATGGCCAATTCTTTCGTTAAAATGTGGTGTACGCGTTCTGTTGAAATGTTTACCATATCTGCTATCTCTCTCACTTTGAGTCGTCGATCTTGCGTAATAATATTATGGATTTTTATAATCATTTCCTTAGAAGTCACGATTTTGGGTGCTCCAGAGCGCGCTTCGTCGACACAGCTTGTTCTACTACGTTTAAATTCATTTACCCATCTACTTATTGTGGCGGATGATGGAGCAGATTCACCTAATGTTTCCCGTAACTCATCTTTTATTTCGGTAGCTTTCATACCCTTAATTATGAAGTATTTAATCACCGCACGATACTCTGCTTTTTCCATTTTAACAAAACGACGTGTTGCTCCTTTTTCAATCAGCTGTCAAAAATAAACTAATCAACCGATTTATCTAAATATCGGAATGTGAACATATAAACAGGCAACCTAAATTACACTGCATTTGTTTTACCAATTAGAGCGCCACCTATGTGTCATTCTCACTACTTGTCAAACTATCCTCGTATACTACGCCTTTAACTATATGCAATTCCTATTGAGCTCTTACTAACTTTAATTAACAAAACTTCTCCAACTTGTTCGAACCCTATTTATTCTTCATACCAATTTATAATTTAACTAAGATAATTTTAGATATCATGTAATGATTTATTAACCTATTTCCTTTAATTTTTAGGCAATATTACATGAAAAATTCCTCTACAATTAACTATATACAATTACATTATTGACATGATATAAATATATAGGTAATATTGCATTTGTGTATCCATTTATAAGTTTATTTACTTATACTGTGAGTATTGATTTTGAAGCATATTTGATACTTTTAAACATGTATTTAACTTTATATATATATATATATATATACAATATGCATTTTCCTAATTAACTTTTCTGTTGACCAAATGTTAAATTCATATTTTCGCGAACAAACCATCTTATTTTTCAAACAATATTTCTAACGGTTTCCGAGATTCTAACTTCCGAAAATTTTTCGCCCAACACAAGGCAATATATCAAACGAATAAGCACGTGATAATCACAGACGGGAGCGAATAATAAGTTTATAAAAGCAAATTCGGACAGATAAAGCAGTAAATTCACAAAGGAGTGCTTTTCTTCACACGCACATCCTCATTCACACTATGCACGCATACGTGAATGAAAAATACCTTCCCCTAGGCCCCCCAGGCAGACACGTTTATTATTAAAACGGATAAAATTTGCATGCGTTTCCAATTCCAGTTGATATTTATGATGTGCAATATTTCAGAGCGGTGTGCGCGCACAATTTGTTGACGGAAATCGCTTCCCCGAAACGAAAAGAACATGACAAATAATGCGTACTACGTGCTAAAGTATATGTGTGTATATACGTGTATATGGATACGTAGTAGCCAGAAGTTAGATGGTAACGTTGAAAGAAAGTCGGCGGCCGAATTTGTCAGATTTTAAAATATGTATTCCTAACGGTCGTGTTGGTCGCGCCGGTTACTTTTTTCTATTCTTTTCCGCTTTTTCTTCTTTTCAATAGATAGAATTCCAAGCGAGAGCAATGGGTGTAAGCTATTTAAATTTATAAGTTTATTCTATACTCTTTTGGATACAGTCAGGCATTTATTAATTTTCGGAATTCTTTAAGTATCAGTATAAGTATCTTGTCTTGAGAAAACTTAATAAAAATTATTCAAAACTTATCTGCAAGACCTGGTACGTAGACTTCTGCGGTCGTGGTCCATACAATCTTCTTCTGGGCTTCCAGGCTGAAACCGGGTAACTGGTATAACTGCCGACGTTTCGGACCCACCCGTATGGGACATCTTCAGGGCTCAAATACTGCTACTGTCTGTCGCACTGAAAACTGTTTTCAGTGCGATAGAGAAGAAGAAAATACTTATCTGCAAGACTTCACAAGCATTGAAAGTCCTTGTAAGCAGAACCCAATTCTAATAATGAAGACAGTAATATATTTAATTTGATTATACACAACCGTGAAACAGCAATAAGAACAGTAAAACAATAATAATATAAAAAGACATAAAATACAGCAATAAAAATACGTGAAATGGAAAAACTAATACATAAATAGACTTGAGCACTTTGTAAGTGTGGGTATTTATTCGGCGCATAAAATATATACGAGGGTAGTTTGACAAGTAATGAGAATGGAAAAGAAAAACGAATTTTTTAAATACAAAATAATTTTTATTTTTCAATATATTTTTTATATATTCTCCTAAAAGAGCAATACATTTATTCCAATGGTACTCCAATGCCCTTATGCCATCTCTAAAATGCGATTCCGGAAAGCTTGCAAAATACTCATTTACGAAGATGATAAGCTCGTCGTTAGACGAAAATTTCTTTCCACCTAGTGCCGTTTTCAACTTTGGAAAAAGGTGGAAGTCGGAAGGGGCTAGATTCGGCAAATAAGGCGCATGCGGTACTAATTGGAAATACAACTTGTGGATTTTGGATATCGCAACTGTGCTGGTATGCGAGGGAGTGTTGTCTTGGTGAAACAGAATCTTTTTCTTTGCCATTCCTGGCCGTTTATCACGAATCTCAACATTTAATTTTTGTAGAAGTTCTGCATAATATTGTTCATTTATTGTGGCACCTTTCTGAAGGTAATCAATGAGCAAAATGCCCTTTGAATCCTAAAAAATTGATGCCATCACCTTGTTTGCCGATAAAGTGGTTTTCGCTTTCTTTGGAGGTGCAGCACCACGTTCTAACCATTGTTTCGACTGTCGATAGTTTCGGGTGTACTGTAGTGTATCCAAGTTTCATCGCAAGTAACAAATCGCCTACAAAAATCAACCGGATTCCTCTTATAAAGGTCCAAACACTCATTGGAAATGCGCAAACGAGTGAACTTTTGATCAGTCGTAAGCAATCGCGGCACCCACCTTGCCGAAAGCTTGGAAAGATCCAATTCTTTCGCTAAAATGTGGTGTACGCTTTCTATTGAAATGTTTACCATGTCTGCTATCTCTCTCCCTTTGAGTCGTCGATCTTGTGTAAAAATATTATGGATTTTTATAATCATTTCCTTAGAAGTCACGATTTTGGGTGCTCAAGAGCGCGCTTCATTAACACAGCTTGTTCTACCACGTTTAAATTCATTTACCCATCTACTTATTGTGGCGGATGATGGAGCAGATTCACCTAATCTTTCCCATAACTCATCCTTTATTTCGGTAGCTTTCGTACCCTTAATTTCGAAGTATTTAATCACCGCACGATACTCTGCTTTTTCCATTATAACAAAACTTCTTCTTCAATCAGCTGTCAAAAATAAACTGATCAACCGATTTATCTAAATATCGGAATGTAAACATATAAATAGGCAACCTGAATTACAGTGCATTTGTTTTACCAATTAGACCGCCACCTATGTGTCATTCTCACTACTTGTCAAACTATCCTCGTATGGCTTATAATAACTACGAACTGAGATAATACGATATCATACGCTCCAATGCTCCATTCTCAGTGACCATATTAAAAAAAAATATTCAAATACTGTTCACTGTCAAAATGTAAATCTGATATTTATACGAGGGAAATCAACAACATAAAGAAACACATAAATTCTCAGAAACAGAAAAGTTTCATCAATAGAAATCTTATCGTCAAAGGTATTAGTTGTTTCAAGCAAAAAAGAAAAATTGAAGCCCTGCAAAGACATAACATTCATCGAATTGAACGAACTCATGGAAGGTAAGTGATCTTTGGATGGTATATATTTTAATTAATAAACTTTGCGCGCGCGTTGTGTTCATAAAAATTTGTGGTAACTTCGAAGAACACGTGGGGATATAAATTATAACATTTTTTTAAGGATTTAATCAGCATGAAGTTACTAAGGTAGTGAAGAATTAAATTCATAATGAAAGTTTACTAGAAAATGAACAGGTCAAATTTAGAACTGTTAATATAATCTGCCAATAAACAGCGGCGTGTGCATATAATTGCTGTTTCGCAATTGCCAAGCACAATATAATTAATGAAATATAATTACTGACCGCTATGTATACTGTAATATTTCGCTTCTTCGGGCAACAATCATTGACTGAAGACAGATTTAATTTATTATTTATCATGCATTTAATTCCAAAACCATATTTACACTGAACGGATATAAAAGTATTTTGTACATACAACATACAAAGGCAAGTTTAAATTTATATATAGCCTTCGATTAAATATAAACGTAAACGTGAAAATTTAGTTAAACTGAAAATATGAAATATTCAAAGTTTATATTCTCTTATGTAAGATATAATGCCTCAGGTAGTTAAATACAATTCAAACAAGATGTTTTCATGATATATTTATAATCTTACGAGATCAAGACATTAAATTAACATAAAGCAACAAACGGGAAGTTATTTCTTAAATTTCGTATCAAACAAAGTAACTTAACGACAAAAAAAATACAAAATGCATTGATTAAAACCATGGCTTATTTTAATTGTAAAAGTATACTCATTATGGAATTAATTTTGATCAAATTGTTATTGAAAAATATAATAGTAAATGTATATACATATATATACATATACACATACTAGGAAATAATCAGGCTGGCTTAATAACATATTTTTTATTCAAATAGTTACCTCTCGAGCATATTGTCTTCAATATATTCTCCTCCCCGAGCCACACGACGCTCCATTCGAATTTCCATTATTTGAAACAGCCTTGCAAATCCATGTCCGTTAGCCCCTGCATGACCTCTGCCGCCTCTATCTTAACGGCATCCACTGACTCAAACCTCGTTCTCTTTTGCTGAGACTTGATCTATGAAAATAGAAAGAGTCGAGTGAGTCGGGTGAGTAGCCCATCATTGTGGCGTTGTGTTTCGCCAGAAACTTCGTAAGGGACTATGCGTTCTGTGACGGTGCATTGTGTTGATGAAGGATCCACTAGTTGTTGCTCCATATCTCTGATTATTTTATTTTTTTTATAACTCATTAACAAGAGATCTCCAAAACCTCGTTATAGTAAAATTATTTAATGGTCTATCGATCTGGTACCCAATTAACATGATGATGTCAAAAAAACAATTATCAGTGCCTTAAATTTGGATTTGTTCATGTGTTTTTGTGTCTTTTCGAACTGGGGCTCTTCCAATATAGGAAAAACCGTGACTCGTCACAGATAATTACGTTCTCTAAAAAGTTTAGGTCATTTTCGGTGTTTTTAAGGATGTCAGTACAAATGCTCATTCGATTCTGTTCTGCTCTGGGGTTAACAGCTTCGGTACCATTTTCGCGCAAACTTTGCATATGTTGAATTTTTCTTGAAGAATTTGACGGACAGTCTCTTCGTCAAAGTTAACTAACTCAGTAATAGTTCGAATGTTGGAACGGCATTATCTTTGAGCTCTAACAAAACAAAGAACAGGTTCCTTCGATATCAAGATGGATCTTGGACTCTTTTCAAATATCGATTAATTAAAGCTTTTCGGATTTCTTCGAAGTTTAGGAATTGTGGAACGATATTATTTCAAAACACATAAACAAAATTAAGAATAGGTTACCTCGATATCAAGGTATATTTCTCTCTATGCAGATTTAATTACAGCGAGGTCGGTTTTATGTCTTACCCGTGGTCCAGAGTAAAACCATATATAAAACCATACCCCAATAAACGACAAGTTGAAAGGACATTGACTTAAGTTAGTAAAGTTTATAAACACAGACATCATAAAAGACACAGTATACTATGTTTCCTTTATTACTAGTATTATATATCACACTAGTAATAAAGGAAACATAATTTTGTTGTTAGACTGATATTACGATTAACATTAAGTACAGAAAAGAAGATAAAAACATGGAACAAGATTAGAAAAATTAAAGCAAAAAAATACGAAACCTACCTAAAATGACAAGTGGGTCAACATGTGTCGTAATTACAGAAAGTATGAATACAGTAAATGCAAATTCAATTCAGTAAAAACTGCTTAAATAAAACGGTAATTGAGAAAATGAGACTACAAAAAGTACAAATCTCAAAATAATCTCTAAGACTGAATTCTAACCAACACACTACACCTACTTCGCGATACAGTAATCAACACGAGATAGAAATGAATGAAATGATGGAACTACTTCCGGTTTGCCTCCAGCTAGACGAGTGAATATCAATTTATAGGGTGCAAAATGAAATAATATTTTAAATAAATAGAAGTGAGAAAAATAATCGTAACATCGCAATGTGAGAACCAGGATGGTAAAGATGAACAAGGGCCGTCTACACAGATAAAGGTAAAGATCAATAAATCTATAAATGTTAACACCGCAGAGGTCTGACGAGAAGACTTCAGCAGTGAGCTGTAATTTCTAAACTAAAGTGCAAGCGATCATGAAACAGGGCTAAGATTTAACAGACATATGCAAAGAAACCAAGAACGTCCAAAGACGTAACGACCACAAGTCTTAAAAAAGTCCCAGACGAGTTTTATAATCATCTTAAGTAATCTTAAATTTTAATGTGACTACAATGTTATTAAAATTGTATACTGATTCTCGGACAACTTGAACTGCATGCAATTTTCAAGAATAAAGAATTGAATTTCAATTGCTCTCGTCAATAAATCATTAGCATTTCATTTATAAATTCTGTTTCTAATAAAAAATGCTTCGCGTTTTCCAAAAAGTCTTATTCACTTCAATTAAAGTTGTTCGTGTAAACTTCTTATTTATTATGTCGAGGCTACACAAATACATCAACATAATAAGGCATAGAATTCATTCAGTCGTATTAATCGCAAACATTCATTTCACCCAAAACTTTTCGGACAATTCCGAACTACGTAATTAAGTTCCCGACTTTCACATCCAAAATAATAATTCAACATCGGGTACAAGCACCATCACGGACGGATATTCTTCGAAGGATCTCCAATGTCGATGTCGTCCTCGTGAATGAACTTTAAGGAACGGGGGTAACGTTTATGAGTGTGGCCCACGATGCCCCTCTTACGGCCCAAACAAATGTAAACGTCGTTATCCAGTCGTCCGCTAGACTTCATTTCCTGCGAATCCAGCGGTGGAATATGAAAAGTGGAAAGAGCGTTGATATCCCCGTTGGGTCGTCCCTAACACAATTGTCGTCCTCGGGACTCTGGAATTTTCTTCTCCGCGGTGTCAACTTTCATCTCAGGGGAAATCTAAAACCAAGAACACTTGCGACTGCATGTGTGTGTTTATTTGTGTCAGGTTGACGGCAGACTGAGCTAACAGACTGTCATTGAAATCTAATAAATCAATTTTGAAAAAAGCTTTTGAATATGCAAAATTTAATTACATTATATTTATTTTTCAATAACAATTGATAATTTTAATAAGTAAGGAATGAATGAATAATTGGAAAATGACTTTGAGGATTACAGCTATTATATAATTTTAAACTTTGTTTATGAAATATAGATTACAAAGCAGAAAGATTTAAAAAAATGGTAAACACACAAATTTGATTAAAAGCATCATCAAGTCACCAAAATATACTGCCAAGTTTATAGACGATCTTCAAGCTAAAACTTATAGGCAATAAACACCCAACACCACAAAAACACAACCAACGAAAATAAAAAAAGATTAATCAAGTTAGCGCTGAATAAAAATAAGGAAATAATTAATATGATCTTTGATTACATCAAACGGATAGTAGATAAAAAGAAAGTTGGGCGAGTAATCGTAAAATAAATGCAAAAATATAACGGATATTGAAAGTTTAAAGCAGATGTTGTTTCATAGAAAATATTTCTTTCTTGTAATTAGAGATGTAGAATAAAAGCCTCTAGGAGGAATACGGAATTATCCCCCTAAAAAAAACTGAAATCTAAACTACAACAAAATAATATTCGATTATGAATATAATACAAAATGAAAAATGGCAATGTGACAGCAAATAAAAAATAAAACTAGCCAGAGAGGGTTGAAGAAGAAGCTTTATAGGTCTAGAACCACGATTCGAAGTCTCGAAGAATTTCACCGAAAGAGAGATCTGATCATGACTGGAAGGGAAATATGTAAAGAATTAAAAACTAATAACATAAAAGAAATTGTTTATGCAAGATGTGTATGATCGGCAAATTTTGATATAGAAGAGATGAATTTCAGAAAGAAACTAGATTGTAATCTAAATTTTTCAAAAACTAAAAGAATTCATATAAAAATGTTGCAATAAGGATCTACTGGAATCTACGAAAACAAGACATTGGATAACCGGATAATATATAATAGTGATATATAATCATAATACAAAAAACATCGGTTGCCATTTAAAAAAAAGAGTACTAACGTCATAAGATAGAAAAGTAGTTGAAAGAGACAAGCTTGTAGAAATTATTTAATTAAAAAGCTTAAAAATGTTTTTTCATAAACTCAGTATTTAAAGCTACAACATCAATTTTCCTTATTAATTACCCAGGGTGTAGAATGGATGAAAATTAATGAAATGTCACCGGAAAAAGTCATTGAAAAAAGATTCCACGTCTATATTTTTGCATTATTTTGTGAGTTACTGCTGAAAGTAATAACAACAATAAGAATGTATTCTTTTCCTTCTTAATACGAGTATGTTACTCACTTTCTTCTCACTAAAAATTTTATTCTTTGGCATTTAAGTATTTCAACCAACACTCAGTTTTTATTAACGACGTCTCGAAAGTTCCCTATTTTTCAAGTTATTTATTTTCTTAACCTGCGCGACATCTACATATTTTTATTGGACGGTTTTTTTGTATATATAAATATTTGCGAGTACTTATTTTCTATTTTACTTTTCAATTTTTGCATGTCCGGCACTGTCGCAAATATTTTTTAAAATATCAAACTTATGCTATGTTTTTTTTATAAAATTATAAAATGCCAACATTGTGACAATACATACATAAGACAAACAAAACTCTATCTACAGAAGAATCTATGAACATAAATACAGTTTAAATAATAGTAAAATAAATGCAAGAGCCTTATATAAAGATCCTTTAAATAAAAACACAAATTCGACTTTAGCAACACTGAAACCCTCGAAATAGAAAACAGTTACAATAATCGTGTAATTAAAGAAATTATATACAAAAAAAGGCGAAAACAAAATAAGCAATAGAAGAGATATTATCGATCTTAATGCCATATATAATAACTTAATTCTTAAAAAATAAAATGTCTGCATTTCTCTGTATATACAAGCGTTCATCAACGTAAATTTACAAATCCACATACATATTTGACACGGGAGATAAAAGAAGAAGAAAGACTGGATACGGTCTATGCCAAATATTTACAAAAATTCTTACACAACTGTACGCGGTATAAGTTAATTTTAAAAATGTTTGTGTAATTGTAAATTTTACAGAATTAAACAGCAAAAAATTTAATAATAAAATAAGAAATAGTGGAGATACTCAAATATAAAAGAATAAAATTTATAGTAACACTAATAATTTTTTTGTTTAGATATCAAACTGAGTCTTCTCAACATACTATGACTACGTGAGCGACAGTCTGTACTCGGGGTGTGTAAAGTACTCATGGCTTCGATACTAAATCCTCCTCACCCTAAAAGAGAAAGCAGTGTGCAGTGTTGATTATTTTTCCGCAAGATTGAAGGGTACTGGAAGGTGTATCGACCACTTCCAAAACAAGAAACAATTCTTAAAAGTCGCACCGACCGGTATAATAATAATAATAATAATAATAATAAAGTCTTTACTCTATTATATTTCTAGATTTTCTAAATAATACCCAAAATTAGTATGTATGTATGTATACACTCCGCGCAATATGAATAGGTCCACCCGACTTGTTGCAAGCTTTCGGTGGTTTGAAAAACAATTCATTTACTAAAAATACAATGCAAGTTTGTAATGGTATGATATGGCAAATAATACGCATTATTGCGCAATAGTGCCTAACGTTATGCATTGGGTGACGTAAGTACCACATACATATAAAATGCACCGCGCCGGTTGGATACGACCAGTATTTAATAGTAAGCTACCGGATGAGTGTCGAGTTACAACGTGTATCCGGATAAACAAACATCTGTAATTAAGGGTATTGTGCAACGATGGGACGACAGAAGTGCTTAAGTATGGAAGAAATTGGAAAAATTAAAGCGTTCCATCAAGAAGGGTATTCCTCAAGGGCTACTGCAAAAGAAAATAAGTCGATCACACCAGGTTGTGAACAATTTTATTAGGGATCCCGAGAATTATGGAAAACGTTTTAAAGGGCGAACAACATCCGTTACAACTAAGAGAGAACGTCGAGCCATATTACGCGAAGCATCGAATTCGGCATTAACGGCAAGACAAATCGCGAATAACGTTGGAACGAATGCATCGGTAAGAACTGTACAGAAGTTACTGAAGACCTGTCCGCATTTAAAACGTTTGAAAATTAAACGACGGCCTGCTTTAAAGGAATTTCAGCGCACTGCACGTCTTCAGTTTGCTCGAGCAAAAATGGGGTGGACAAGAGAATGGCAAACTGTTATTTTCAGTGACGAGAAGAAGTTTAATTTAGATGGCCCGGATGGGTTTTCTTATTATTTCCACGATTTACGTAAAGATGAAGTGATTCAGTCACGAAGGCGAGCCGATGTTGGTTCAGTCATGGTATGGGGAGCTGTTTCCTATAACGGACCTGTTGATTTAGTAATAGTGAAGGGCACACAGAATTCGGAAAAGTACGTCCAGCTGCTGCAACAGGTGAAAGACAAATTTTCCAACGTTATGGCAGGTGGGCCATTTATTTTCCAACAGGATAATGCCAGTATTCACACCGCGCGCATTGTTCGACGCTGGTTTCAAGAACAAGGCATGGAGGTTCTCGATTGGCCATCGCTCTCCCCCGACCTGAACATCATAGAAAATGTTTGGGGATGGTTGTCGCGTAAATTGTACTCCAATGCTACCCAATTCAGTTGCGCTGACGAACTAGAGCAGGCGCTGAAACGAAGTTGGGCGGAACTTCCCGTTGACTACTTGAGAACCCTGTATAATTCCATTCCATCCCGACTATTTGAGGTTATAAGAAATAATGGCAAAAGTACTCATTATTGAACAATAAAGTATTTTGTTATTGCAAACGAATCTTTTATTTTGTAGATTGGTCGTATTCAAGTGGCGTTTAATTACTCTACTTATTGTCATTAGTAACGTACATTTGCACTGACTTTTACAAAAATTATATTTGGTACCTACATACATCTTTTTATAAACCCTCTTATTTTCGAAAATAACAATTCCAGCGCGCTACCATGTTTATACCAACTACAAATGTCATATATGCAGTTGGTCCTATTCATGTTGCGCGGAGTGTACATAGAACGGTTTCGATTTCACCAAAGTGCGAAACGCACTTTGAAGGTTGCGTTCATTTTATCGTATACTTAAAAAAGGCCTTATTGAAAACATACAACGACATATATATGTAATAGATAGATGGATAGATAGATAGATAAATTTACGCAATACGTAGACGTACATACAAATTTAAGTGTGAACAGGTCTGAATCTGATTTGTTTCATATAAATTTGAATGGTAGAAGGCGTCTTGAGCGAACGCTCTCCCTGAGAGTTCCCCTTTTAATGTGAATTCATGGAAGGAGCTTCGTTCCCGCATTGATTTATAAATGTTCTCCTGTTGTAGTGGTAGCACTTACCGACACTAAGGAACGGTAAATCTCCCTCTCTCGTTCTTTTCCACAGATATAGGTGTCGTTAAATATAACCGTCGAACATATTTTCCCTACACCGCTCGCAGAACCTATACAACAACTCACAGGTCGCTTCGGTATAAACTCTAGCCTTTGGAATGGGAACAATTCTAATAATAAATGCTGCTTTTTATGTTGTCTTTACGGTGTAGTTAATATATTATTTCATGAGAGCTTAGGGTCGGTGTGTTTCTCTGTTGTTTTATCCCCTTTTATCTTAAATAAACTTTAAGTTGAACGTTGCCGAACCGCCTTAGGGATGCAGATAATGTGTTAAAATATTTAGGATATTTGTAAGGCAATATCGTAGTTCTACAATATATAATTCGAATAAAGTAACGGCATCGTAAAACTTCTGCCATTTGGTTGAAAAATTTAAAGAATTAAAATCTATTTTTCTAAAGTAAATTTTTGGATACTAGACTAATTTGAATAATAATAAAAATACTTCGGGGTTTCTCCTACATCTTTAAAAAAATCATTGGTGCAATGCTAGGTACATACTTCAGCAGAAAACGCCGAAAACTAAACTTTCGAAGCAGCTTTTCCAGCGTAATCCTTCTAAATTTTTGCACTGTTTCGTAAATGTTGATTAGTCCTGGTATCATCAATACACGTTCAAAACAAAACAATAATTTAAGCAATGAATAGAAGTTGATTCAAATACCCCGAAGTAGGTAAAAGCAGTTTAATCTGCTGGAATATATTAATGGTCACTGTTCTTTGGAATACACTCTTGAGAAAAAGAGAACCGCCACAGAAATATAAGGCAACAATATTTAACAACTAAGACACTCAAAGCAAAAGTCGGATTTGGCGAAGACACCAAAGGCAGTTTTAGCGTGCCCATTTTGAGAGCCCCAAACAATCTTGAGTATAAAAAAATGCACACCAACAAATATTGCATTGCCCTGTATATAAAAAACGCCGCGCAGCATTCGCTATCGTTGTAGATAGATTACTAATTGCATATTTTGATGTATCTGATAAGTTCTCATCTTTGAAAATAGCAGCCCACACCGTGCTACATCTTCGATCGCCAAATTTCTACAAATGACCATATATGTAGTTTATACCCTTGTTTACTATGTATTAATTACCCGGAGTAAATATGAAGCTTGTCATTTAATAAGTTATCGCCTCGACATTCACAGTATCCTACACCTCTTTCTACTAACCCATTACATTCTTGCAGCTACATATTAGTTCATAATTTACTTGAAAAGACAATCTAAATTGAAAGTGTCGATTAACAGGCCAAAAAGAATGGTGATGATGAGTAAAATTCGGTTCTTCTAAAAATGCAAGAGAATATTCACAAAAACTAACATACCGCCATGGAAACAAATGGATATTAGAAACATGATTTATAATTTCTGCAAAACCGAACATTGTCGACTCTTAGTTCTGATTATTAAAAATTAATTATATTTAAATAAAGAAAAGCTAAGGACAAATAGCTGTTGCTAACAGGAAAGACCGATATTCGCCCTTTGAGATTGAATTATCTGGACAAAATTGAATATTATAAAAGTGAGGGCAGACCAACTGTCTTTTTAGATGAAAGTGGTCACACTATTAGTAACTGTAGGACAGATAATACCACTAATGGTTTGTTATGAAACAGATCTAAATGCAATCGATTAGTTATTGTGTATGCCGGTAGTGAAATGGATTTCATACCTAACAGTCTCTTGATTTTTAGATCTGGCACCAAATCCGGAGATTACTACGACGAAATAAACTCACAAAATTTTGAAGAATGGCTTACAGGAGGGCTAATTCTAAATCACCACCTGAATTGTGTTATTGTAAGTAATAACACACTCCAATCATAATATACAAATAGGGAAAGCACCTACTAGCAACTCGAGAAAGAAGATATGATAAACTAGTTGACAAGTGCAAATATACCCTTTTAGCCGAATTTGTGTAAGTTACAACTGTATGAAATTATTAAGTATCATAAAAAACAACACGTTGTATACAAATTCGATAGTCTGCTCCAAAAATTGGCACGTAACTTTAAAGCTCCTACCCTACCATCCGAATTTAAATCCGATGAAAATGATATGGACTCACGTTACAAACAATGTAGCAGAGAAAAATATTTTATTTAAATAAGGCGGTGTGAAGACTAACAAAACAAGAATTTTCAAAAGTTACTGTCCAAGACTGTGTTGCCAACATGTTCAAGCTGAAAACAAACTTGCAAAACAAGATGAGTTGACGTGCTAACAGAAGATTTGATTATCATAGCTTCTGACAGTAAAACTTCTAGTAGTACTGAGAATGACTGAAAATTTATCAGGTTAGGAGCTTCAGAGGGTTATACAAATAAATGCTAGTTTATCCTTCTTTTTTGTACCAGCATGTATGTTATGGAATTGTATAATAACATTTACCTATTATTATTATTATATTTACCTTATTGTAAAAGAAACAAAAACACTTAATTTTAAACTAACTTAACTTAAAAGATTACTTTTTTTCAAAAGTCGACGTTGGATCATTCGCTTCATTGTTCGTAATTTAATTTCTCACAATAAAAATTTGCTGAAAATCCGTTTAATACTTTCTGAAATACTCACCAAAAATAAATTAACGGGAAAAATTTTAAGGCACACCACTTCTGGGCACTCTTGGGTCGAGTGAGGTTTATTCCGAGAAAACAAACTTGCAAAACAAGATGAGTTGACGTGCTAACAGAAGATTTGATTATCATAGCTTCTGATAGTAAAACTCCTAGTAGTACTGAGAATGACTTTGAAAATTTATCAGGTTAGGAGCTTCAGAGGGTTATACAAATAAATGTTAGTTTATCCTTCTTTTTTGTACCAGCATGTATGTTATGGAATTGTATAATAACATTTACCTATTATTATTATTATATTTACCTTATTGTAAAAGAAACAAAAACACTTAACTTTAAACTAACTTAACTTAAAAGATTACTTTTTTTCAAAAGTCGACGTTGGATCATTCTCTTCATTGCTCGTAATTTAATTTCTCACAATAAAACTTGCTGAAAATCCGTTTAATACTATCTTAAATACTCACTAAAAATAAAATAACGGGAAAAATTTTAAGGCACGCCACTTCTGGGCAGACTCTTGGGTCGAGTGAAGTTTATTCCGAGAAATAACGGACGGTTTTCTAGTAATTCTGTCTTAACAAATATGGTACCGGCTATACATGACAGTTAATTTATAGTATACTGTTTTTTTCGCATATCTAAAAATACGTGGGCGAATCAGTAATTTAGTAATATTAAACAAGAAAGCTGAAAAGTTTTATCAAAAATTATTTTATTTTTCAATGTATCCTCCTTGTAACTCATTACATTTAGTTCACCGATATTCTAGTCTTTTCATTTCTTCAGATGATTCAGTTATTACCTTATGACTTGACACTAATGTCTTACCACCGACTCAAGTTTTCATGTTGGAAAAAAGGAAAAGTCTAATAGGGCTAGATCCAGCAAATAAGCGGAATTCGGAAGGAGTTCGAAATGCAGTTCAATTATTTTTTTTCCATTAAAATAGTCGAGTTCTCTCACGTAAAATATTGATTTCTTCAAGTAAAACATTTAGCGTTGTATTACATCGTGCGGTTGATTTAGGACTAGTAGAAGATAATCGATAAGAAAAATCACCCTTCTTCGAAGTATTTTTGCCAGCCTCGATATTTTATTTCTATTGTTGCATAATTTTTGGTGTATAACAGAGTACCCAGATACCACCATCCTTTCGGATCATGTCTTAACTTCGCCAAATTTAGAGCTGAAACGCATTGGAGTTTGTAGTCCACAATTAATAAACGCGGCACCTACATATACTAGATATCATTTTTTCATACCCAATTTATTGTGCAACTTGGAAACCACGGATCCATGTTAAATATGTAGTGCTTCTAGTATTTCGCGCTATTTTATTCGAGGATCATCTAACACCATACTTGTTTAGTGATATCTCTGAGAACATTGTGTGTGAATACAATACCCTAAAATATGCTTAGAATTAACTTTTGGTCAAAAAAACGTTTTAATGGAGAAGGGAATGCAAAAGATTTATGATTGCAAGTGATAGATATTGGTCTCCGTAAATAAGACTAAAACTCAAAGTTGATTCCATCGTTCTTTTTGTACTTTAAAAATAAGAACTTAATCACTGATTGATACTCCACTTTGTCCATGTTTCAAGCTAAAACCAGTTCACTTTCTATTCAAATAATAAGCATCCTTACGTTGGAAACGAACGCAAGTTGAAAAATAAATAAGATTTTATGTTGATTCTGCCCTCTTTCGTCAAGCTTACTAATTACTGATTCGTCCTCGTATAAAAAGGCTAATTGATTATTCCCTTCAACACAAAACGTAGTGATAAGTACCTCAATTTGTTAAACATCGTCTTTTGAAAAAAAAACTTTCAATAGCTTTCTAAGAAATTTCCACCAATTTTCTCTAATATACCTTCCAAAACTATATCTTCTAAACTGCCTTCAAACTAGTCTAAACCTCCATTCTTCTTCTGGTTGGAGACAAGACTATCAAAGTATTCCTTAGTTTTCGATCTAATTTAGAGAGTACACTAGATTACATCGAAAACGAAAATTTCGAAAAACAAAAGCATCGTAGTTTATGTTTTAATAAATGATCCTTGTATGCTTGTCAGTAATATTTTATTTTTGGACGTAGATTTCCTATGAGAAAACAAAATTACCCTCAATATTACAGCTACTAAATATTTATTTGCTCTAACAATATTGATATGTTTACGAATGTGTACAGAAGACAAACATAATTTAACGAAAATATCACGTTATATAAATATCCACACATCCATAAACACACATACGAAAACAAGCAGACTGCATATCATGCTGTTCTATCGTTAAAATCTATTTTGTAATTGTGATAGAACGAGCGTTTGATTCGAATTGATTATTAATGTTTCGGATGAGGCATTATTGCGAACAGACCGAGTAAATGTATAGTGATGGTACTTAGAATCTCATGACCGTAAAACCGCAAATCCAATCTCCAAAATTTAGATTACCGGATAGCGACTCCTAAAGCAGTTAATATAAATGTCAGATCGTAAACTGGCCGCTTACATTTGCATTCACCACTGCCAATTCTGTAATTGCCTTTAAGAATATCCAGTTAAACGAGCCACATGATCGTGGTTTATTTCATGATGATGATAGGCCAGCATCGGACATACCATAACTGAAATGTTGCGTTAATTTAATTTTGTCTGTTCAAATATGGATTTTGTTATAAATTCAAATAAGACAGTTAATATAATTTTTATTTCCTTACTTTCTCTTTCCCATCGAACTAATAACATATTATTATTTATAATAGTTTATAATTATTCTACTATTTGTTTTTACATAAACCAATATTGCCAAATAAAAGGTCCCAAAACCGCGAACGCAGTCATTTATATTTATTTTTCTGAATTACCGGCGCTCAATTTGTTTGTAAAATAATAAAATGAAGATATGCTAAAAGACATTTAAAATATTTTGAAAAGTTCACTCTAAAATCGAAGCAAGTAAAAATATTTAATCAAAAAAGGCGAAAAAACGAACACATCAAGGTTCGCATGTATACGTATTTCTCATCAGTAGAAGACTAATTACAATGTTGTACTTAGATCGGCAGTAAAATTTACACAGAAAATTCCACGCACTACTTCCGTCAAAATCAAACACACGCTGACTTTCACAAGAAACTTTCACAAAAAACTTTCACAAGAAACCTATATTTGCTAGTCTTAAAACTAGCACTTATACTTATGTACATGCCCGATATGACTTACGGATCTTTTTTAACGGCCTTATCCTCCAGGACCTTATAGAGGCTAAAATATAGTATCGTTCCCCTGTCAGCTTTAAACAGATAGTTTTTATTTTTCACAACATAACGCACATAACTATCTAATTCACGATAATTCTTTATATTTTTGACTGAATATAAACAATCTGCATCACACTATGATTCTAGTTTCTAACAAATGTTCCGCTAAACAGGATTTCTCAGTTCCATTAAACTTAATGTGCGAAATATGGTCTTTATATCGAATTTCTATTGAGCGTTTCATCTGCCAATGTATTTTTTATTACAATCTTGGCAACTTATGCCATAAATCCCGGATTTCTAGTTTACCTCTTTCGCGTTTCCTAAATTTTTCGAAATGCAACTTGAAATCCGCATTCCTATTTAAATTTTTGTAACTAGGTGAAACGCAAAACATATAAATTGTTTGTCGCGCTTGCTTTTAGGTGACAAATAAGTGGTATCACGGACTGTCGTTCTTAAGTAAACTTCCCTAATTAATCTCATGATTATTCCGAATCAAATCCATTGGTATTTTGCGAGGTTCTTAATAAAACGTAACTCTCTTTCGCATTTCACTTTTCTTAATAGGTAACTTGGCAAAAAATGATAAAAAAGTTGGAATAAATATCTCTTTTTTGTTGGATACTATGTTAACACTGATTTCTTTTCGGAAAATACAAATTTTTTTCTTATATCATAGTTATTTCTAATTACTAGGATATCTAAGAAAGGTAAGCTGTCATTGTTCCCCTTTTCTACCGTGAATTTGATCGCCGGAAATTTTTAATTTAATTGCTTGACTTACGCTTGCATATATCAAAATTCGCTAAAATATCATCTACGAGGGTAGTTTGACAAGTAGTGAGAATGGAAAAGAAGAACGAATTTTTTAAATACAAAATAATTTTTATTTTTCAATATATTCTCCTAAAAGAGCAATACATTTATTCCAACGGTGCTCCAATGCCCTTATGCCATCTCTAAAATGCTACTGTCTGTCGCACTGAAAACTGTTTTCAGTGCGATAGAGAAGAAGAAAATACTTATCTGCAAGACTTCACAAGCATTGAAAGTCCTTGTAAGCAGAACCCAATTCTAATAATGAAGACAGTAATATATTTAATTTGATTATACACAACCGTGAAACAGCAATAAGAACAGTAAAACAATAATAATATAAAGAGATATAAAATACAGCAATAAAAATACGTGAAATGGAAAAACTAATACATAAATAGTATTATATATAATAGTATTTATTCGGCGCATAAAATATATACGAGGGTAGTTTGACAAGTAATGAGAATGGAAAAGAGAAACGAATTTTTTAAATACAAAATAATTTTTATTTTTCAATATATTTTTTATATATTCTCCTAAAAGAGCAATACATTTATTCCAACGGTACTCCAATGCCCTTATGCCATCTCTAAAATGCGATTCCGGAAAGCTTGCAAAATACTCATTACAAAGATGATTAGCTCGTCGTTAGACGAAAATTTCTTTCCACCTAGTGCCGTTTTCAATTTTGGAAAAAGGTGGAAGTCGGAAGGGGCTAGATCCGGCGAATAAGGCGCATGCGGTACTAATTGGAAATGCAACTCGTGGATATTGGACATCGCAACTGTGCTGGTATGCGAAGGAGCGTTGTCTTGGTGAAACAGGATCTTTTTCTTTGCCATTCCTGGCCGTTTAGCACGAATCTCAACATTTAATTTTTGTAGAAGTTCTGCATAATATTGTTCGTTTATTGTGGCACCTTTCTGAAGGTAATCAATGAGCAAAATGCCCTTTGAATCCCAGAAAATTGATGCCATCACCTTGTTTGCCGATAAAGTGATTTTCGCTTTCTCTGAAGGTGCAGAACCACGTTCTAACCATTGTTTCGACTGTTGTTTAGTTTCGGGTGTACTGTAGTGTATCCAAATTTCATCGCAAGTGACAAATCGGTTAGAAAAATCAACCGCATTCCGCTTATAGAGGTCCAAACACTCATTGGAAATGCGCAAACGATTGAACTGTTAATCAGTCGTAAGCAATTGCGGCACCCATCTTGCCGAAAGCTTGGAAAGGCCCGATTATTTCGTTAAAATGTGGTGTACGCGTTCTGTTGAAATGTTAATCATGTCTGCTATCTCTCTCACTTTGAGTCGTCGATCTTGCGTAATAATATTATGGATTTTTATAATCATTTCAGAAGTCACGATTTTGGGTGCTCCAGAGCGCGCTTCATCAACACAGCTTGTTCTACCACGTTTAAATTCATTTACCCATCTACTTATTGTGGTGGATGATGGAGCAGATTCACCTAGTGTTTCCCGTAACTCATCTTTTATTTCGGTAGCTTTCAGATTAATTACGAAGTATTTAATCACCGCACGATACTCTGCTTTTTCCATTTTAACAAAACGACGTGTTGCTTCTTTTTCAATCAGCTGTCAAAAATAAACTAATCAACCGATTTTTTTAAATATCGGAATGTAAACATATACATAGGCAACCTAAATTACAGTGCATTTGTTTTACCAATTAGAGCGCCACCTATGTGTCATTCTCACTACTTGTCAAACTATCCTCGTACATACCTAATCCATGCTTTTGGGAAATAAATAGGATTATGTTCAAATTCAACTTACTGAATTAATCCGCTATAAATGGATAGCATTTATGTAGATGTCAAACTTCAACAATATTTATTAATAAAAATATTTAGTAAAATAAACATAGGTTACGGTTACATCTCGTAATTAATTAAACAATTTGTCGATATGTAAACTCAGCAAGCTTAGCGTGACAAATTAAACATTTCCTAACTGAAATTTAATAAATTAAGCTTATAATTATCATGCGAAATATTATTACATACACACACATATACATATATTGTACATAATTGTTAATATAATTATATCTAATTTGTTAATTCTCAGGTTAACGTTAAAATTATTTAATTTCCCAATTACTGTCTGGAAGGCTCTTAATGATATATATAAATTTAATTGACGTTTATACAGAATTACGCGATCTTAATGATAATTAATATAAAATTAGAGGATTATACTTCTTCCCATTTAGGGATCTGGTGTTCGTAGACAAGCTGAAGTAATTATATTACACTGGTAAATGTAATTACGACGAACAAATAAATAAAAGTCTCGTTAAGGAGAATTTCAATTAAAATTAAGGGCATTAACTTGATGAAAATTAGCTATAAAGAATTTATTAATAATTAGTATTTGTTGGGGAACTATTTTAATATTATTAAGCATTAACATAAATGAAAATCAGATTTAGGAAAAATGTTAATTAAAAATAAGTTAAGCCAAATTACTTATTATAGGATGATGTACCATATATCCACATACAGTTACTGCCACGTAAAGGTTAATGATGTACACGAAAATATATCTGCCGAGTTCATGTAGGATGATCTTTACACCATGTACACAAAATATTGTCAGTTGGAGCATGTCTATGATTCATAACGTAATAATACGAAAAGACTATGAGTATATATATACTCGTACTTTTTTCTTTTATAAAAAAATTTTCATATACGCGCACTACTATATCTACTGTTCTTGTATATATATTGGGTTGGCAACTAAGTACTTTCGGTTTTTACTGACAGAGAGAGCGTTGCTTTTTTTTGTATAACGTATGTTATTGCTGTACTTTACCGTTTGTCGCGTGATACTAGTCATATTGACGTAACTTCAGAAGCCAGTAGTGGGTGATTTTTATTAAAGCTATTAGTTGTGGGTTAATTTTAAATGGAGTGCAGAAACGATCATTTTCGACATATTTTACTATTTTATTTCCGTAAAGGAAAGAAAGCTGCTGCGGCTCACAAAAAGATATGTGAAGTTTATGATGCTAATTGCTTAACAGAGCGCACGTGTCAGAAATGGTATAAAAAATTCCGTTCTGGAGATTTTTCCCTCAAAGATGAGCAACGTTCTGGTCGGCCTACTGAAGTTGATGATGACCAAATCAAAGTCATAATTGAAGAGGATCATCATATAACTGTTCGAGAGGTTGCGGAGAGGCTACATGTATCGCACACAACAATTGGAAAACATTTAAATGTCTTGGGCTAGTTAAGAAACTTGATATTTGGGTACCCCACGAATTGAAAGAAATTCATTTAACACAAAGAATCAACTTTTGCGATATGCACCTTAGACGAAATGAAACCTTTCTTAAAATGAATCATCACTGGTGATGAAAAATGGGTCCTGTACAGTAACATAGTTCGAAAATGATCATGAAGCAAACACGATAAACCAGTTCAAACCACATCGAAAGCTGAATTGCATCCAAAAAAGATCATGCTGTAAGTTTGATGGGATTACAAAGGTGTTGTGTTTTTTGAACTGCTTCCAAGGAACCAAACGATCAATTCAGATGTTTACTGTCAACAATTAATAAAACTGGATGAAGCAATCAAAGAAAAGCGGCCAGAATTGTCAAATCGGAAAGGTGTAGCTTTCCACCAAGAGAATGCAAGGGCTCACACATCTTTGGCGACTCGTGGGAAACTATTGGAGCTTGGCTGGGAAGTGATGCCACATCTCCCATACAGCCCTGATCTAGCACCATCTGATTACCATTTATTTCGACATTTGCAGAATTCTTTGAATGGTAAAACTTTCACAAATGATGATGACCTTCACTCGCACCTGGTTCAGTTTTTTGCTGATAAGGACCATAAATTTTATGAGCACGGAATCATGCAGCTGAAAGAAAGATGGCAAAAGGTCATTGAGCAAAATGGAAAATATATAATTGATTAAAAACTATTCTTTGTTTAAAAAAAGTGTTTTATTTTATACTACAAAACCGAAAGTACTTAGTTGCCAACCCAATATATATAAAAGAATATACGTATTTCGAATTCATATATTTATTAAACTTTAAGACATACGAATATGAAACTTTACACACATATTTACGAACCCCTCAAATTCAGGTTACAGATGTTCAATATGTCCTCCATCAGCGACACGAACAATATCACATCGATACTCAAATTCCTCCCATACTCTGGCAAGCATGTCCTTCGTCACTGATGTTATGGCAGTACGGATCCGATTCTTCAACTCTTCCTGGTGCTGTGGGAGTGGTGGTACATGAACGTTGTCGCCAGCTCCTTGACGACCAATCCAACGGTTCGGTACAGTTTCATTTAGCTATTCACGCACTTGGCGACTCCGGTAAGTGGGTGAAAAATGTTGTTGAAAAATGAAGTTGTCTTCGTGCAGCCTCGGAAACAATCAGTTGTGTAACATAGCGAGATACTGCTGACCGTTAACCGTGTTTCCATCAAAGAAGAATGGGCCGTAAACAGATGATCGGGATATCGCACAAAACACATTGATTTTAGTTGAATCTAGTACATGTTCAATGGCTGCACGTGGGTTCTGTAGACCCCAAAATCAAACATTGTGTTTGTTTACCAGGCTACTAACATGGAATGTCGCTTCATTACTGAAAAGAAAATGCCACACGTTTCCGTTTGTCATCAGGACGCAGAACTTGTAACAACTGTAACTTGTACGGCTTCATAACCAACTGACGTCTCAAAACACGCCAAATTGTTGTTGTAGGCAGTTGTAACTCTCGACTGGCATGATGAGTTGGTTTTGAAGGATTACGTTAGAAAGCAGTTTGAATTCGTGCAACATTTTCTTCAGAAACACGACAGCGGCCAGGACTCTTTCCTTTACATACACATCCTGTATCTACAAACTGTCGATACCATCTACAAATGTTCCACCCATTCGGAGGATCAATTTGGTAGCTCAACCTGAAACGTCTTTGCACTGAAATCACAGAATTGCACTTCGCAAACTCGAGAACATAAAATGATTTCTGCTGCGGAGAAGCCATTTTAAACATATGACGATTACTAAGAAAAGCAGAAGACAACTGACATCTAGCGTCTATTAAATAAACTAGACTATGTATTCGTTTCTCCAATAACCGAGCCGAGGCGCTGCGATCGATAGTTTGGACAAAATAATAGTTTGTAATACGTACATTCTCTTTGAAACACATTGTATATACATATATACGTATATATGTATATATATATATATATATATATATATGTATATATATACGAGAGATTACTCAAAACTAACCGGAATTGCATCGCTGCGGATGGAACTTACCTAGTACACATTCCTGCAACTTATTCTGCGTTCGGTACAGTCGGAAATTTCGTCGAATATGGTTTTATCTTGTTACAGTGCATTTTTGGAAAAACATTTTCATTTGCTTGTCGCTTTTTGTAATGTCGGACTTAAGTGAACAGCGTACGACTGTTCTGTTTGGAGTTTCTGAGAAGACTGTGTAACCGTGTGCGGCGAAAAAGACCCGCTTTATGACATATGGGGGAATGATTTTTCCACTATGCCAATGCACCTGCTCACACAGCCTTATCAATTCGATAATTCTTGGTTAAAAACAGCATGACTCCTTTTCCCCACGCAACCTACTTACCGCTCGGTGCGCCTTTTTCTTGTTTCCACAAATGAAAAGGGTCCCTAAGAACACCATTTTAACGATGTGGAAGAGGTGAAGAACAAACACCACTGCAGCTCGCAGCCATACAGAAAAACGAGTTCGAACAATATTTCCAACCATTAGACAAGTGTATAAAGTTAAATCGAGAGTATATTGAAGATCTTAAGGTCGTTTTTTAACAAAAATAAATAACAAGTTTTTATAGAGAAATTCGGATTATTTTTGGGTACCTCTTAGTATATTTGATAAGTTCATCACCATCTTTATCGAGCACTCTTAACTGGCATTAACTTAAAAAAATTTAAAAAAGGTATCTCTCCGAAAGTTTTACTTAAAAATATTAAATCACGAAATTAAAGTTACGTTAACAAGATTCAATATTCTATAGAAAACAGTCCGCAAAATGCAGTGTGAAAATTCGTTCCTCAGTTCTTCAATTCTTCGCTATTTTTCGAAGTGAAATTAATATATGCATTTTCAATATTGCCCAAATAGCGAGAGATAGAATGCAGTTGTTTGGAGCTTTTTGTTATCAAGTTAAAAATGTAAACAAACTCGTATTCTATTTGAATTACCCCCATAACGCACGCCATTGCACGATTTTTTTTAATGAAATAAACAAAAGCTCTTAGTTTGATATTGTTACGTCTCGACCTAAAAATACAGTGAAAAAATTGCGATTTAGATCCTTAACCTTTTTCTGGTAGTAATTGAGCCTATATCTAGACAGGTATAGTCGGTACGATATTTATTGAGCCAGAATTCTTAGAAGACCGCATTCGCTGCAAGGATCTGGTGCGACTAGATATTTACAAGCAGTGAGATGCCTTAAAATTTTGCTCGTTATTTTTCTGTTAGTGAATACATCGGAAACTATTAAATGGATTTTCAGCAAGTTTTCTTTGTGAGAAATTAGAACACGAGAAATGAAGTGAATGATCTAAAGTCGCCCTTTTGTAAAAAACATTAATTTTTAAATTGTATAGGTATTTTCGTTTCTTTTACAATAAGGTAAATATAATAAAAATAATAATAATAGGTAAATGTTATTATACATTTCCATAATATTGCTGCTGATGCAAAAAAAGAAGGAATAAATAAACACAGCACCTAATCTGTTATTCTCAGTACGACTAAAAGTTTCACTATCAGAAGCTGTGATAATCAAATCTTCTGTTAGCACATTAACTCGAATCTTGTTTTGTCTTCAGCTTCAACAATATCCAACCTTGTCAGAGTCTTCACAACGTCTAATTTAAGTAAAACATTTTTCTTTACTACATTGTTTATAACTTGGGGCCATATCATTTCTATCAAATTTAAAGACGGATGGTAAGATGGAAACCTAAAGATACATATATAATTAATAATTTCTGCTTTCTGCATTTGTATACTTGTATGATAGAGTGCATTATCACTTACTATAACACAATTCAGGGAGAGACTTGGCATCAGCTTTCCTGTAAGCCATTTTTCATAATTTTGTGAGTTCATTTCGTCGTGATAATCTCCGAATTTGGTGCCAGAAAAATTAAGTGATGGTTAGGTATGAAACACATTCATCACTGGCGTGAACAAATTTAATTTCCTTTAGATATTAGATATAGTTAACCATTAATGGTATTGCCTGTTCAACAGTTGGAAATAGTCAGACCAACGTGAATATGAGTTTCATCTATAAAGACAATTAATCTGCCCTGACTTCTATAATATTTAATTTTATCCAGATAATCCAACCCCAAAGCTCGAATTCTTCTTTATTAGCAATCTTCGATTGTCCTTAGTTTTCTTTCACTACAATCCAAGTTTTTAAATAATTGGATGCAGGGTGGTACATTTTGCCGAGAAATCGAATTCCGCACTTAATTTTTCTTGTAAGTGAGTCAGAGTAACTCGACAATCTTCGGTTTTGTGGAAATTACAAATCATATTTCTAATATTCACTTAGTCGCATTGGTGGTATATTGATTTTTATACATGTTCTCTTGCCTGCAATACGATTTTTTAATTCTGT
Organism: Dermolepida albohirtum; assembly: GCA_031893035.1. Taxonomy (NCBI): domain Eukaryota; kingdom Metazoa; phylum Arthropoda; class Insecta; order Coleoptera; family Scarabaeidae; genus Dermolepida; species Dermolepida albohirtum. Next base: position 189,523 of record JAVIWB010001893.1, on the reverse strand, counting down.
TTCATTTTGATTTGGAAAAATTGTCTTCAAATAATTATACACGTTAAAACAATATCATTTGATTGGGAATAAAATTTTAATACTAAATTATATTTAAAATGCACATACACTCACAAAGCTACACACTACGTAAATCGACTGCAAACCACGGCATACTAAGACTAACTGCAACGTGTTACGGCCAACGTCGTGCCGTCAATGTGTATTCTACTCGAATGTCGAATACAATTTATTCCAAGGAAGTGGCGTAGCGGTCTTCTAGGAATTCTAACAACTCAACAAATATCAAACAGGCTATAAAGCTGTGAAAAGATTTCAGGACACAGTAGACACATTTGCGGATTGGTTTTCCACATGTAGAATCAAAATAAACTCAAATAAAAGTTCTGCCATTATCTTCAGAAAATCTCCAAGACCGCCAGAATGTCGAAAAATTCAACTCCATTCGGAATTCCCCTGGCAAGAAAAATAACATATCTAGGTGTCATCATGGACTGCAAGCTCACGTGGCGTTATCACGTGCAAGAACTTGCTGTCCGTGGCACTGCAGCCTTGGTGCAGCTGTACCCTCTACTACATTATTATAATAAAGTCAACATGCGACTCCGCATTGCTACTTACAAATCTGCTATTCGCCCCAGATTTACATACGCGGGCTCCATTTGTGGTTTCGCAGTCAATTGTCATCTGAATAAACTTCAGGTGATACAAAATAAAATTCTCCGTATCATGACAGGAGCTCCTTGGTTTACAAGGAACTCAGCGATCTGCAAATCCCCACTATCCTCGAATACATTCAAGAATTAGCGGCGAACTACTATTCAAATCTCCAGACTCACGATAACCCGCTCATTGCAGGCATCGATATTAACCGGCACATCGGTGCTTACAGACGGCCACCGTCAATGTTACTTCGGTAACTGACTAAAAACTTCTCCGTAAATCTTCTACTAAAGATTTACAAGAGTTGTATTAGCAAGTCATGCTAATTTTTATTTTAAGTATGCCCACAGGTTCAAATACCCAAGAAGATGACGGAGTTAAGAACCAGGTTCAGCTCCACTACAACAACCGAAACAGAAGAAAAACAAAAAAAAGCAAATTTCTGTTGGTGACCTCTTTCAATTGCTTATCGTTTTCAAAAAGACGTACTCCGAGGTGCTCTTTCAAATTCCTAAATAAAAAGAAACAGACGGTCCCAAATTCAAACTATATGATGTAAAGTCGAACTCAAAGAGATTATATTCGAGAAGGATGGATTGAACTTTATTTACCTTGTGAGCACATGCATTGTTTTGAAGAAAGAGAACTTCTTTGTGAGGCGAATCTACACATTTTTGATCAACGTAAGTTTAACATATCGCCACAGGTAACTGCTTTTATTGTAATCCTCTTTAGCCTGTATTCAACAAGAATAATTCCTGCTTGGTCCCGAAAGTCAGTGAGTCATCTTCAATAGATTTTATCATATTTTAACAATATTTTTGTTTCTTTATCAGAAAATTGATGACAGTGCCCCGTTCTAATGTCACACAAAATAATTAACGAATTGAAATCAAATTTGACAGATGGGTAAAAAAATGTTGTGTGTTACTGGATATTGCACAGTTAGTAGTTGTTTCTATCATGACTAAGTGGAATTTTTTTCAATATGTATATATAATTTGACTTTTGGAACTGACCCGCGTCGATTAGTCCGTAGATAAATTAGTTTCTTGTTAAGCTTTCGGCAGACTCACTACCTCATTACCGCCATCATCAAAAAGTAGTTCTTCTCGTAGCTACTACGGAAAGTAGTCAGATCTTCTTGAATAGACGATTCTCTCTTTTTATTGTGTATTTTATGACGACTTTTTTATTAGTGAAATTGATTGAATGTCATGTAGCTATTACATGTTTTGCTAAGAATGAAGGGTATTTTTATAGTACTGAGTTTTTGTGTTCTTCTTTTCGTATGTTGATGCGCCTATCGGTTGGTCCTATGTAAGATTTGTGGCAAGTAGGTTTGTAGCGTGTAACTCTTACGTCTAAATAAATGTAATATGTCACAGAAACTTTTAATCTATTTCTTAATAATTATTACTAAAAACTTGCCCTATTTCATAGGATTAAACCGTCTGTTCGTGTACATACATATTTTTATAGTATTTTAATAGTCTATCAAATATATAAGTAAACTATGTCGGTATACAAAGTTAGAGATTATTAAAATTAGAAATATTAATTAAGAATGTATATGCATTTAGAGTGTAATATTAATTAACTATTGTCAGAAAGTAAAATTTAATTAATGTATTCCAACTGTAGGTATTCTATATTGTTACACTTCGCATATATAATATATTATTTTTCATGCTTTTTTTAAATTCATTATGTAATTTAGATATGATTTTAGATTTTAAACACAAGAATTATTATTAAGACAACGTTTGTGTTACGAGTATTCGAATGGAAATTATTTTGTTTGAATCACGTATTACGGTCAAGCTATAATAATCCATTCCTAGAATTTGTACATCTTGACCAGTTCCTGGAATATTATCGATAATATTTCACTTACTTACATTCAATATTATTTCTATTTTATCTAATTTCTAAGTGCAAATATATATTTATTATTCTGTCCAAATATCTACTTACCTGGTAATTATATTCAATATATTATGCCTTATATCTAATTTTTGCATACCTAACTTCTACTATCATTGGTTCATTTGATATGACCAGCGCACTTGCCCTCCATCCCATCGATTCTTTTAAAAGGCCCAAGTTTTACTATAGCCCGTACATGTAGTTTTCCACGTATTTATTTCGCAATCGCGAAGTATATGTAACATCCTGACCAAGGATATACACACCCACACACACAAGTAAGTAGTATATCGTTAGATTTGATCAATAAGGTTGATATATAACCCCTTTCCACATTAACTTTTATAAATTCTGTATACGCATTTCGACATCAAGTTGTCATCATCAGCAGATAATTTCAAAGTGTCGCATCTGGTAAAACACGGCGAAAAACAACTGTACGAAAATCAAACTCCGTACGCGATCCACACCGCTCAAAACCAAGATGTACACTGAGCGGTGTGGATCGCGTACGGAGTTTGATTTTCGTACAGTTGTTTTTCGCCGTGTTTAACCAGGTGCGACACTTTGAAATTATCTGCTGATGATGACAACTTGGTTGTCGAAATGCGTATACAGAATTTACAAAAGTTAATGTAGAAAGGGGTTATATATCAACCTTATTGATCAAGTCAATAAACCACAGGCTCCATCGAATTCAACTATCGTTAGATACTTACTTTTATTCCAATCTTTGTATATTTTACTGAACAGCCTTATTACTCTAATTATTTTATTTAATATATTCAAGCTTTAAGAACTGATCTTTATTTAAATTAGTAAATAAAATTTAAGGGCAATTCTGTTGTTTTATTTCCACTAATAATCTTTCGTTCAGTTTGACACACGTCCCAGACGTCTGATACATCATCATATATCAAACTATTATTAATTATTAACTCTTTTAACTTCTTTTCTTATCTGCGTTTATTGCGGCGATAGAGCTAGCCATAAATATAAAATTTAATATATTATGTCTGGCCGGAGCATAATTTATTTACAGTCTACAAAGCTTGCACGAAATGAAACTACGAACACATCATTAAAGCCCCTTTTATATTTATAATATAATTAGTTTTGTTCGCATGGCCCTTTTATAACCTACAGTGTGTGTTTAAAATCCCCGTGGCAATCCATTGATTCGTTAGCTCACAGTGTTTCGTTAGCTCACAGTGTGTAAGCTCCAATTGATGCAAAACTTTTCGAATATCTCTCACATAGACAGTCAGGTACGCAAGATTTTTCTTTTCGCCGTGCATACACAAAGTTCGACGCAGGAGTCTACTTGAAATACGTGCCGTATCACGTTCACAGGTCGACGGTGACTCTACGCCATAAAGCGGTTTTAGTGGAGAAGTCCGTAAACGCGATCTTGGCGTTCAGTAAAACGGCACGCGAACGTGACCCGACTACTCGGTGTCAGAACGAGAACCCTCGGCGGAACAAGTCTCGACTAATCGAAAAGGACAGGGAATATTTTATTAGAGTTACGCTCGGATCTAGGCAATCTAAATAAGACTTTCCACTATCCGGTTCGATTGATACATCTGTAAGAAATAAAGCCGTGTATACGGGCTGTCTCACTTACTAAGCTTTAGCAGCTTAGAACGGGGAAAATGAAATATGTAAACGGTAAGTGAATTCTGTTTTATACAATGAAGTAAGTAGATAATTAAATATGAATTATAAATACTACGTTAATATATGTAAAGTAACAATTAAATTTCGATTTTTAGTCTTGCAATCCTGGACAACCTTCTGACAAGGAAATAGATGAATTCATCACTGATAAGCTTCTCCGGAAAGGCTCAACAAACGTTTAAGACTATCGACATACATATATGTGCAATGGCATAATTAAATTAGGCTACCTCTCAAATAACTAGAAAGTTGTACGTATAATGATCCCAAACCTATTCTCTTCAGCTAATTACCATTTCTATAAAAAGTCTTCGAAAAAAATATACATAGTCGGACTACAATTGGTAATAAATACAAAAAATACAATTCGTAATCAAATTCCGACCACCAATTCGAATTCTGTAATAAATACATCCAAGTACAAATATAAACTAGATATAGGAAGATTAATAATAAATATAATTCAGCAGCTTTTATCGATTCAATGCAAGCCATTCGATAAGGCTTGGCACTGAGTCATACTTAACCACGAATTCATCTTCATTAAACGAAATAACGACTTTTAATGCCGACATTCTATATACTTTAGAATTAATGTAAGTGGCATCTTTGAACCAATACTTTCTTGATGCAAGAGACATATCAACTACATCAGCAAAACAGCAGGAACATTTGCAAATGTTGCTGCCGTCATCACATGAATATCTAAAATGTGCATTCGAATACCTGCAAAATAATCCCTATAAAGCTCAGGTTTGGTTGATGAAATACATACACATGATTGCTAGTGATTGTAAGTAAGCTCGTATTACAACACACTTTACAAAGAAACATGTAACTTTGTGTGTTTTGAAAATTTACCCCATCATACCTTAGATATGTTATAGCATTTATATCAGAGAAAAATATTATAATACGTTGTGATAGAAATATGCAAACTACTCGCAAGTCTCTTGGTGACGGCGATTTTTCTTATTGCTCTTCGTAGAGAAATTAAATACGAAATAGTTGATGTGACTATTAAAAGGGCGGTTTCTTTGATCAATCTATTTCACCGAATTTAAACTACGTAGACCTTGAACTTTTCCACAACATGCTGAAAATTTTTATCACTGGGAAAATATTTTACGTCTAGGAGATTTCAATATTTCAAGTATTATTAAATCTGATGTGGAATCTGGGACGAACTTGAAACTTCTGCTTTCGTTCATGATGTCTCTAAATTCACTTCAATTTAGAAATACTGTCAACTTAAATAACCAATTGTTGGGTTTGATGCTTTTAAACACTAATTTCGCATCTAGCCTTCGTCCTTTTCCGTCAAATCAAAATATTATATTGTATATAACTTCAGAAATATTAATTTTATAAAATTGGGTTCGGATCTACTCCAAGTTAACCAGTCTTTCTTTCTTTGTTACAGCAATATTGACTAAAATCTTGCTGCTTTTTGTAAAAACTTTCAGTCTTTTGGAATTTTCAGTGCCTATATAAAAGATCTTCTTCGAATAAGATTTACTCTCCATGATTTACAAAAAACATAAGAAAATATCTTTTATAAAAAGATCATTACTACAAAGTAAAAAACTACTGACAATAGTTATTATAAAACTGAATTTCGAAGAATTCACAGAATTGTTAAGGCGGAAGTTTTTAGATACTATAAATGTTATACACATAACATGTAAGAGAAATTACTGCTTTTTGTATATTTGTATGTTTATGTGGACTTATTTCTAGAGTTAGTATATGATGGAGAAATTATTTTGTTATAATACCTGTTACTGACATCACAATCGGTACTTTTGTTACTCCTATCTTACTGGTATACAGTTCAGAAAGTATTCGTTTTTAGGCATTATACAAAAGGTACTAGGAAAGTTTTACAATACAGCTTTGTTTATTTAATCTTTTCAAAGTAATTTCCTCTACACTCAATACACCTCCCCATCCTCCGAAACCAATTTTTAAATCAGTTCTGCCAAGTTTCACTAGGGAGTCAAGCACACTCGTTGTCCCAAGCTCACAGAAGGTCCTCATTACTGGAAAACCGCCTCCCTTTTAGATTCATTTTAACATGCGAGAACAGGGCAAAGTCACAGGGAGCAAGATCTGGACTATAGGGAGGGTGCTTGAGAAGTTTCAATCCTGTCGTGGTCAAATATTTGGTGCAGGCTTTGGCGCGGTGAGCTGGAGCTTTATCGTGGTGGAGGAGCCAGGTGTCCATTCTTGAGTTTGACAGCAGGTTCTTCTTAGATCCAATGACTTTAGGCAGGCACTGTTCATTATACCACTTAGCTGCGACTGTTCTCTGTGTGTCCAAACCGACGCGTTCCACGATTCCACTGGATTTGAAAAATACAGCTAACATTTTCTTCTTTACAGATCGGGATTTTCTGACAACTACGGGTGTGTCCTCATCATCAAAGACCCAAACTTTGTTTTGAGCTTTGGTCGGCACATCGTAATAGTACAGCCAAGTCTCGTCACCTATAACGATGTTGTTCGCATACCGAGATTGTCCCTTATTAAGCTCTTTTAGCATCTCTCGGCACCAAGTCACACGTCGTGTCATCTGCCCTTCAGTCAGTCGATGCGGTACCCAGAGAGAACAAAGTTTCTTCAAATTTTCTGCAAATGATCATGCAGAATCGAACGAATTGTTGGTGTATTTAGGCCTGAAGTAACCTCTATCTGTTGGTAGACCACAATGCCATGTCGGTAGACCACGATGCCATCGCAAGCATTTTACATTCTCACTGCTAATGAATAAGTGAGCCCATCGACATGGCGCGGCGGCTACTATGCACGTATCAACATGTCTCAACATGCAGCAACAAGCAGCTTCCTACGATTCATTATTGCGTCATGTTGTAAAACTTTCCTAGTACCCTTTGTATAATGCATGTACTTAACTACTACGTACCAGGCTGAACACTGTTGTAAAGTTGGAAGAGAATAGTTAATTAATTAAAAATATATATATCATAACAAGCAAAATGAGAAAAGGAAGTTAACTCTTAAGTTTCCCATTATTTTTTTCCTTCTGCAAGGAAGTACTACAACATAATGAAGTTAGAATTCATTAATATAGAAATATATTAATTTAAATTACTACGAAGTCAAAGTCTTGCAAAGTTAAGCGCCAGTTTTATGCAAAATGAATAAAAAATAAAGTATATAATCATGTATAATCATATATAACTTGTGTTGGCGCGTTTACACTATCGAAAGCGAGGAACTAATGAGGTGAGAAACCATGTCATCCATTACCTATAAGCAGTGTATGTACACACTTCCAATAATACTCAGGTCAAGTCGTCTGCTTTGCTAATAGAAGCGTTGAGCACTTTTTTCATAGTCTAGCACTATGTAATCTAATACATAGTCTAGTAAAATAAATTAATAATCGTTATTTTTTTTAATTATATATATATATATATATATATATATATATATATATACATAAAACTTGTATAAAAGAATGAATAAATAATGCATTTATTCGATAGAAATATCCAGGCATCTATTAACAATGAAGTCTGCTACATTTTTGATAAATATTTACTCTTCAGCGTAACTAACAATGAGAAACCATACAAAAAACTCAGTTTATATACACACTGAAAAGATAAAATATAAAAAATACGTAGTCACCGCTTGATACAAAAACAAGCTCTTGATATGGCTGGCTACTAAAGAAAAGTCAGTTACGAACGATTTAAATTCAAGTTGTTTTCCACGAAAGAGCGTCATTTAAGATTAAAATAACAATAATTTTAGTTACGCATATTGTGAGAATATACGTATATTAGTAGGATATTCTAATAGTAAATAATGTCATTAAATATTTCAGACTTCTTTAGATAACTATTATACTTTAATTTTAAGCATTGCATGGTCACTAATACAGTGCTTTGTTTAAGTTTTACAGTTGTTACAAGCTCTGCGTCCTGATGACAAACGGAAACGTGTGACATTTTGTAACGAGATTCATGATGCTAATGACAATGATAACACTTTCGTATAACGCATTGTGTTCAGTGATGAAGCGACTTTCCATGTTAGTAGTCTGGTAAACAAACACAACGTTCGAATTTGGAGTCTACAAAACTCACATGCAGCCATTGAACGTGTACGAGATTCGCCTAAAATCAATGTGTTTTGTGCGATATCTCGATCATCTGTTTACGGCCCATTCTTCTTTGATGGAAACAAGGTTAACGGTCAGCAGTATCTCGCTATGTTACGAAACTGGTTGTTTCCAATGCTGCACGAAAACAACTTCATTTTTCAACAAGACGGGGAACCCCCTCACTGGAGTGGCCAAATGCGTGAATATCTGAATGAAACTCTACCGAACCATTGGATTGGTCGTCAAGGATCTGATGACTTAGCATGTCTCAGCTGAGCTCTACGGTCACTGGATTTGACACCCTGTGACCTCTTCCTGTGGGGTTTCGTTAAAGACAACGTTTATGTACTACCACTCCCACAGAACCTGGAAGAGTTGAAGAACCGGATCCGTACTGTCATAACATCAGAGACGAAGGACATGCTTGCTCGAGTATGGGTGGAATTTGAGTAACGATGTGATATTGTTCGTGTCGCTGATGGAGGACATATTGAACATCTGTAATCTGAACTTGAGGGGTTCGTAAATATGTATGTAGAGTTTCATATTCGTATGTCTCAAAGTTTAATAAATATATGCATTCGAAATACATATATTCTTTTTGAAACGCCCTGTATATTAGTTCTAAAACATTCCACCACGCGATGCTGCGCGTAAAGGCTTCCCCAAACCAACGCGAAACATTCGCAGTCGCAGCGAAATTTTCGCGGCGATTGATTTCGCTTCACCTGCGACGCGGTGAATTCGCGTGGATTCCCACACCAACGCGTCAGTTTTTGATTCTAGCAGTGCAAAAATGTCTTCCTCGTCGGACGAAGAAGAAGCAGTGCTATTTCTTGCATTAGAAGCTGAGGAAAATTCAAGGTTTATATTTGTAGTATTATAAATGTTATAGATATAATATAGATATAATTTTTTTTGTAGAACAAAAAAAGAAAATGGGCGCATAGAATTAATTTGGAGCGTAAGGAGTTCGGAGAGTTTCATACACTGATGCCTCAACTTCGGCAAGATGAAAAACGATTTCATATTTATTTTAGAATGTCAAGTGACAATTTTGATGAAATTTTAAATCTTATAAAAGAAGATATTACGAAAAGGGATACAAATTACCGTGAAGCTATATCAGCGGAAGAACGACTTGCCATTGCACTAAGGTAAGTTAAAAAAAGGCATATTTTTTGTTAACATTTTATTAGGAAACACAATATAAATGAAAATATAAACAATAGTCTTTATTAGCATTAGCATTCAGTAATTAGTAGGAGTGAATAATTGAAAATAATTTGTAACGCTACTGCTTTCATCTGAAGGGTTTGCTGGCTGTAGTGTATTAATAGTTTGATTTTGTGAAGTACGTGGTACATAGCTTGGTGATGCACTTTGATTATAACTACATGAGGCAGAACTGTCAGTACTTAAAGGACGAGGTGAGGCCAGGTTGTGATATGGTGAGGACTGTTCTTCAATATCTAAAAGTTCTTGTTCCATAATAATTTTTGCAACCTGCATTTTTGCTATGGCCTGGCGTTTTTTTGAGAACTTTTTGATAGTTTTTGCATGAGCTATAAACAGCATTTCAGTTTCGTCAGAGTCGGGTTTCTTCTTATTTTGAAAATATGTAATTAAACTGTTTACAGAAGAGGGTTCACTTTTATTCTTATTTTTATTTTTATTTGTTGACGAGGGGGTGGATGTTTTGGTCGAATTTGGTGCTGGCGCTGGAGCTGAATTTACTTCTAAATCGGTGACAGTTGAATCTTCAGGATCTAGTTCCTCTGCCGCTATTACATCTGAGTTGTCATCCAAAAATTCGGACTGTTTGTCCTCACCACTGTGAATACTTTGAGAATAATAATCGGTTTCACTACTATCACCGATACTTTCTGGATTTTCCGAAATTTCATGAACATTTGAGCTTGTTTTTGCAAACGACATAAAAGGGAGGAATGCTTGCATTTGATCTGACCATTGCCATTTTTTACCACTTTTTGCAGCTTGACCAGTTTTGGATTTATTTGCTTTTATGTGTCGCATGTAGGTATCCCTAAGGTTTTTCCATTTCTTTTTTACTTCGTCGCCTGAAACAATAAAAAGGTCCTAATGAGATATAATACATTTGTTTTATAACTAGGAAGAAAAAATTGCTTAATTTTTTTTTTTCAGGTTTCTTGCTACCGGAGATAGTTTTTCTACAATTGGCCACAGTTTTCGGGTTGGATTTGAAACAGTTAGTAGAATAGTAACAGAAGTTTGCCAGGCGATTTGCAGAAGAATGGAACATATTTATTTGCCTGAACCTACAACGGAAATTTGGGAAGAGTCTGCAAAAGGATTCGAAGATATATGGCGATTTCCCAACTGCATCGGTGCTATAGATGGGAAGCATGTTACCGTCAAATGCCCTAATAAAACCGGCTCCTTGCACTTTTGTTATTTAAATAAATTTTCAATAGTTCTTATGGCTATTGTTGGCCCGGATTACAGATTTATTTGTGTGGACATTGGCGGTTATGGAAAAAACAGTGATGGAGGAATTTTTGAGGCTTCACATATGGGTCAAAGATTTGAAACAGGTTTAATGAACATTCCGAAAGCCAAACCTTTACCACGGCAAAGTGAACTTTGCAGTCACGTTCTGATTGGTGATGAAGCATTTGCTCTCAAGCCGTATCTTATGCGCCCTTTTCCTTATCGACAATCAAGAGCTGATGTTCGTAAAGAAAATTATAACACACGGTTGTGTAAAGCACGAAGAGTTGTAGAAAACGCATTCGGAATCCTCGTTCAAAAATGGCGAATATTCTTCAGACCAATTGCAACTAAAGTGGAAACTGCAATTCTTATTGTTAATACAACATGTATCTTACACAACTTTTTACGTATGAAACAAATCGAAGGTGAAAATTGTGATTCTTTAGACCCATCGGACCAACCTAGTCAACAATCTGTCCTTAGACAGATGCAAAATGATCCAAAACGGGCAACAAATTTATCATTTAACATTCGAGAAAAATTTGTTAATTGTTTTAATGATTCAATAAATTAAATTTGTTAATTTTTTTAATGATTCAATAAATTAGGTACATACTTACCAGTTTCTTTTAATTCCGCTCCAATCTGTTCCCACACCTTATCTTTTGTCCTCACATTTTTGTATTCGTCATGTGACAGGTCGTATAAGATTGGGTATTTTTTTACTAATTCAATTAGCTTTTCGGTACATGTCATCTTTTATTACGATAGGTTTCGCGTGGCGACAGCAACTAAAAACCGTGCACGCAGCGATTGCGATAAATTCGTTGCAGTTTGACGCGCTGCGGCGCGATATCTTTGCATCGATGTAGATAAGACCATTTAATTACATAGTCAGCGTTTGGTCGTGGATAATTTCCCACGAAAATTTCGCTGCGACTGCGAATGTTTCGCGTTGGTTTGGGGAAGCCTTAACACTGCACGAAATTTCATTTTATTTCGAAAGATCAAAAGTGCCGGTACGAAGTGAACTATTGTTTATGTTTACACTGTGGTAGTACTGTGATTCATATACATAACCTAAATTTATTCCTTTCTAATCAGCTGATTTGTTTATTATTAGTATTTTGCAGTCATTTTAAAAGTATTTGCACCTTACCTTTTATAATAAAGTTATTGCGAAATTAGTATTTTTTAGACTCTGTTGCTGAATAGAATTTAATAAGCAAGATAAAATTTTTCGACGAGACTATGATCCTACTACCCTCTACACACATAGTGAGATAGCATTTGCTCGTTAAGATCGATTTGTCGCATACATAAATCATAATCATCAAGTGAATATTCCAACTGTTCAGTGAATAAATTGTAATCTATATTTATTTATTAATATAAACTTTAACTTAAATTTTTGCAACAGTTTCAAAACAACGCTACGATTTCTACACAGGCTCGATTTTTAATGGAATTATTACGTCAATTCTACACTAGACAATTTCATGCCACCATTATATGTACAACCAAACAAATATTCTGAAAAGCTTTAAAGTAATCTTCACGTTTCCATAATTGTTTTATTTTTGCTCTCAGAGTTATCTTACGACTGCGACTTCCCTTCGAACGTAACAGGATATTTCCTCCGTTGCGCCGCATTACAAAGAAGCTCGTACACATAGCATTACGACTCAAAAGTTTTCATTTTTCCTTTAATTTTAGCATGGATTGCACATATTACATGAATCACCTCCTATTTATCTGGACTTTCAACAGCTATTCTGAAATAAATTTTGATAAATTTTTTAATTTAACTTTTCATTCTTGTTTAATACCATATGTACTTCATGCATCAAAATTATTTGGATTACTTTCAGAAAATCACTGGAAAATTTTGAGATCGTTCCTAACTGCTTTCACAGACTATCTCTATTTTCAATATTGCCACATATTCACCAAGATTTGATACAAACGTTAAATTTTCTCTCTAAAAAATTTACTTCAATTCCTATGACAGATCATACAAATCAAAAACTTCATGTTGCTTTTATTTTGACTATGAATTTCCTCCGTCTGCAAAGAACTATATATATCCCCTCTACTACTATTTCGTAATTCCATCGAAACCGTAATATATAATTGCTGTTCAGCATAACTAAATTAGTGCCTTCTTCAATGACAAGAATCTGATGGCCCCACACTTTTTTGAAAATTCTTCATATCATCTTTATGAGTAATGCCAACCAAACCAACAGCCCTACGACGAATTCAGGGGATTATTGGGGACCATTAGAAATATCTTATTCTATATACAACCAACACAGATACTTTTGACATGAATAATTAAATGAAAACGAATTTATCTTCTATAAGGTGTTGGGAATAAACCGACAATCAAAAGAAGAAAGAGATATCAAGCGGACAAATTAGCTTGGTTTATATATAGAAAGTAGAAAAAAACCAGAATAAAATCATATTTCAAAAGAAAAAGTGATAATCGTCGAATTAAACTTGAAAAAAATTCTAAGAAACTTAAACCAAGATGCTCATGTAATAAAAAACAACCACAAAAAAGTATTTTTGATGCGTTTTGGAAGATGAAATGGCACGTCAAAAGAATTTATAAAGACTATTGCGTGGCAATTATAACTAACGAAGGGGTAAAACCAGAAAGAATCTAGATGATATTGCTCAGAAATTTACTATTCAAAAAAAAGATAATGCTTTAACAAGGGTGTATAAAACGATACATTATGTACAGAAAAATGGTCAGTATTAAATTGTTAAAAGGGACCCGGGAAGTTACAAACTTAACTACTTGAAATAGGCTTTGTTATTTAATATCTTCTCAGCTTATATCAGTAGTTGTGCTTGGAAAAGACGCAGAAATATTATTGGAATAAAATTCCTTTAACACAAATAGATTTCGCCCATCGTAGATTGTTAATTACACAGCTCTTCTTTTGAGTCTCTGAACAAGATTTCGCGATTAATGAATCTTCCCAATAATAATATTGTTATTATAATATTGCTTTTACAAATGGATTTCGCATTCTCTTGAGTAGTTACTTGAGGTGACTATAAAGCTTTTCCACTAGTATCTATTCAGATCTATTATGGTCGTGACGACCATTTTGTGTCTAGTTGTTTCTTTGCATGTGCAATATATGGCGTTGATTAAAACTTTTTTAGTTTATATGTAATTTTACCTCTCTTCTATCAGATTTCCCTGTTGGATATTAAACTCACTTCCTCTACGATATTGACTTTCATAGACAACTCTGCTTCATCAGTACTGAGTACTCTTCCTCTATTGAGAGTTGAATCTAAAGATCTGAAGAAATTCTCTTAATATTACGTGGAGACATATTACATGATAGTAAATAGAACTTGTACTCAACCATTTTTTCAGAATTTGTTTGCACGTATATAGGATTCATTTATGAATCTTTCTAATTTAGCGGTACTTATTACGTAAGTTGTAATGATACTTATTTATTTGTAGTTATTAATTATATACTATTAAGTATTAGAAAAACAAATGAATAATTATTAGACTGTATTATAGTATACATATTATTCAATTATATTTGCCTTATAACTACGTTGAGACTAGAAAGAAGGGAAGAAGTGCTGGTTATTCCTTTTTCACTATAAAAGGTATACTTGCGTTCAATTTAATTTAATTATTACATAGGTTTACACGTTCCGATCAGCTTTTGGACCCAATCAAACGAGAACGATTGTTAACGTGATTTGATGCGCTGAATCCGAATCTTCAATTCATTTGCCAACATTACCTCTACTTTTCGAGTACTCACCCGTTGGTAGCATTGCAAAGTGCAAGTGCAAAGTAGGTTGAAAATATTTTTGCAAAATAAACACAAATAGGCCTAAAGATGTATATTTGCATTACTATATCAAACACTCACAAACCGTGGCTGCCGAAATTGTTGCATGCAGAACAAAACTGTAAGCTGTAAGTGGTCACTTGATGAATATGTACTTTTGATTTTCATTGCTAATGTTATGGAGAGAATGGTAAAATCTTGTACTTGATGAATATCGTCGGTATAAATGCAAGAAAACTAGCACAGTATAAATATCTTGGCGTATCAGTGTCAACGGTAGTTCACGTACGAGCAATGATCCATTGCGAGTTGACCAATATAAGTGCACATGCCCCAGGAACTTCAACTTCATTACCGCCGAGCAATGGAAGCGATTTCGTCATGGAAGAAAAGAATTTAATTGGAATTTTTCGAAACAAAAAGCATAGTTGCTTACATCGCGATTGCAGGAGTGGAAATATCTTGAAACTCGAACACAAGTCATTATTTACAGAAACAGAAATCAGACGCTTCTAACGTTCTTAAAAAAAAGGGAACATATGTTTCTGCTATTTATCTGATATGATCGTACGATCGAAACAATGAATGTCGTTTGTTCATCGATGGTTTGAAATACAGTCTGAAAGCTTGTTCTTCTTCACAATGGAAATGAAAAACCATCCATTCCGATTTCTTATGTAGTAGCATAACATAATGTTTAGAATCTTGTGGCTAAGATCAAATACAATGAGCATTAATGGAAAATCGGCAATCTAAAGGATTGAAAATTAATACTGATTAAATATGAAACATTAATTTATTTAAATGTTATTCCATCAGACGATTGGTCTCTTGACTGAGATGCAATCTGGACTCGCCAAATTTTCTGTAGAATAACCGTGCAATTCGCCATCATTACGTAAAAAAATATTGGCCAAGTCGTACTAATTATGAGCCAGGAAAACGAAACATCTCCTCTATACCACTTGTAAACTCACAGCTCATTATCCAGTCACCTCGTCACATCAATCTTAACCTTATCAAAAACTTCGACTGTACTTGATCAAATTGTTTCCCAAATAGTCATGCACAAAAATCTAAGAAGAAATATACGTCGAACCTGTTATTCGAAAATTAATGGCCGACAGAAACTTTACAAAATATTCACGTGAACGTCCAATGAAGTGGTAGCATGAACAACATTTCAAAGTGCTGTTCATAGCTTACACGAAAACCGCAAATCGCCGGATTTCAAGCAAATAATTGACAATTTAGGCGACCAAAGATATCCCACCAAGATATGGTAAAAATCGAAAGACGATACCAAGGATTTTGAGACGCTGGCATGATGAATGTAATGTATGTAATGGATCCTAGATAATACAAGTGACTCAGTTCAACCGCACTTTCTGACTTATCACTTTTAATTGAATAAAATTGCCAATAATTATTAAAAATCCTAAAAATGAATTAATTAATTATCTCGAAAATTGGAACCAATCTTAAAAAGCGAATTGAAGGTTCGGATTCACTGCCACGAATTACCTTAAAAACAAATTTTGGTTGCTCGGGTCCAAAACCGTGTATGCTTGTGTTATTAACCATAAAAAATCCCTTTGCTTTTGCTATTTCTGGTTTAAGTTTCACCCTATATTTTCTCGATTACTGAAGCAAACACAACACTGGTGCTTTCCCAGTAATTTGCCTATATTTAATTATAAATCAATACAAAAAGAACTATAGAAAATGTCACACAGCATTATTATTATAAATCAAACTTATTTTATTTATAACATCGCTTACGAGGCATTTACATTGAAAGACACTATATAACATTATCTGATTCTTAATTGAATTTTATGTTGCATTTTTGCCAAATAGTTTCACATAAATCTTTGATAATTTTTCCCAATAAATGTTTAAAAACACAAGCGCGTGTACGAGGAAATCGTTTCTACATTAAAAAATTTCTTTCATTCTTCAACTTCAAATCAGAAAAGCGAAAAATACAGAACAAACTTTTCCTACAAAACAAACTCTCACACTTTCGCTACCCACAAAAGGAAATATTATATTTTATGTATAAGGTGAAATGTTTTGTGGAATTTTATATTAGGAACAGGCGAACGCCATAATCTTTTTTATGTCGATATTCGACCACTTTCTATGTAATAAATTCGGACAGGGAATATCCTGGAGGAATGAAACACAGAGGAGATCACATCGTGGATAATGTAATATTGAAACGCAAAATTCTCAGTCCGTCGTCGCCAGCCTCTCACAACTAACAAATTATTCAGTCAGCATAGTTACATCATGATATTTGAGTGACGTTTCCACTAAGAACAGCGACAGGAACAGGATTGAACAAGAATCTTTTCAACTCTTACAAAAAAAAGATAACAACGTTTGTAAGATAAAATGGAATAAGTACTACAGAGAAATTTGTATTAAGTTGGTATATATGGAACATATGTATATTACATATTATATTACGATATTTGCAATAAAAGAAGAGAAATGTATATTATGTGAAAATGAGTTAATTGAACTTTGTACTCTGTAAGTAACACATATTGAATAACAAAAGATATACAGTACCTAGCAATTGAATTAGAGCCACGTTTTGATTTTGATATTTTTTAAAAATTTATCGGCAGTGAAAAAACAGACACTAATAGAAAATGCGTATTTATGCTTTATAGAAGACAATACATTAATATTTTGTTAATCTTGCTTTAACTGCACTAATTCTGTCTGGCTTTGAGAAAATACAAGTTTTTATCACCTTGCAGTTTTGCGTTCTCTTGCTAATATCTGTGAATATTACCTTTTAGAACTGGTATTTCTTGGTTCGGGGATGAGTAGGTTTTTAACATACTCCATACGTTTTCGATCGGATTTATATCGGATGTTTCCGGGCCATGGCAAAAGAGGTATATTAGGCACATGAAATATTTTATATGAAGGTGCATAGTCCTTCTTCTTCTTTTAGTGAGCTTAGGAAAGGCAAAAATACAGTTTCAACAATCTTTTCATATTGCACTTAATTTATGGTGCTCTCCACAAAATATAGAGGTCCGGTGCCATTAGGGGTTATACATGATCAGATCATGACCGATGGTGAGTGTTTACTTTTTTCTGTATAGCTTCATCACTATAACGTTCCTTGGGTCTTCGTCTAACAAAATTAACACTCCGTTATAGACGGGATTCATCGCTGAAAATCACCTGTTCCAAAGAAACTGTTATTTGCAAAAATAAAGTTTTTTATAAAAATCGATACACTCTATTTATAATGAAATGATTTATTAGTGACAAAATTTATACTCATTTACCTTTCTCAAATCTTCAATCATAAAATTTCAGTGCATTTTTGTCCATTGCGGGCGTCGTTTCTTCATTTGTGGTGTCACGGAGGTTTCTTGACCGTCCGTGACATTTGATTCTGGCAGCATACAATCGTGATCGCATCGTGCTCTCAGATATGCTTATATTATGCACTTTTAATATATTTAGCAGCTCTCCAACAGAAGATTGTCTATTTTTGAATGCTACTTCTATCATTAGTTGATTGTCTATCGCGGTGGTTTTACGAACACCGTGGCAATGACTGCAACCACATGATGTTGATGGAATATTTTCTCGAATTAAAGCGGCTGTTCGGTCGACATATGACGAGAGACCTTTTGCATTATAGCAATTTGTCAGTTCAAAAACGCCTGTTTTTAATAAAGTTTTTATTTTAAATTATCCACGCTACTAATAAATTTAAAAACTCACCAAAAAAATTGACCTAATAATAAAATTCACATTATGTTATTAAAATGCTTTAATATACTTCGTAACACAAGCACGTTCAAATTTCAAGTAAAATTAGATATTATTCGTAGTGCTTTCGAATTATGTGTTTAGATCTTAATAATAGATATCGGACCCAAAATCAATAATAAAGGGATTTTCCTAATATATATAATGGTTGTTTTTTTTAGGACTAGATCCTTCTTGAATAACTAAATCCGTTTATAATCGAAAATTTGAAATATATTTAAATGCAAACTTGTATTACAAATTTCTTGATAATGCAAGAGATTTATTTCAAGTGAAGTGTGGTGTACCAAAGAATTCACTAAATTAGAGCATTTATTCATTTTTCAGATACCAATCATGGTTATAGGCAGTTTATTCGGTAGTTGCGTTAGTGGTTTTAAGGTTATATGTATTTAATAGCATAATCCTTAAGCTTGCTTTCAAGTTCGTGAATTGAAGAAACAATGATGACAAACTAATTTTTCTCACATCAAGCTGCTTCTCTTGAAATGCACCATTCTGACGTCTTAATAAGTACTTGAAATTTGAATCTCGTGCCATCTCATTCTCTCAAATTTTTAGTCAGCCATTTTTGTTATCATACGGAAACACTGACATTTACAAAAAAGGTGCATTAGTGTTTGGAAGAACGTTTATCAATTATGAAAATGCATTACAAAAATAGTGAAAGTTTACAAAGTCATTTCGCAAATTACGTGATCATATTGGCATATAATATATATATAAGTTTATATATATATATACTAGCAAACCCGTACCACATGTAACATTTCGTTTGGTGATTAAAAGATGAAGAAAAAATTTTTTTTTTTGTTTTATATTTGAAAAGGAAAAATTTTATTTCATTTCACAACAGTAATGAATTCATTTCGATTACAAAAATGAAGTGTTATTAAGTTGAACTTCTCTAAGTAAATGAAAGTGAGTCCAAAGTAAATACTGAATCGAAGCGTTATACGTGTCCGCAAATTATCCGTTTCATTGAAGTGCTCTTTGGTAAACCACATTTTTTGTTTTTTGGTCTGACGTTAACACAAACAAAGCGGATGGTTTCCCAACTCGTGAACACGCAACGTATAACTGCCCATGTGAAAAACAATGATTTTCTAAATTTATCCCGCAAACACTAAGCGATTGGCCTTGCGACTTGTTAATTGTCATTGCGAACGCAAGGCGAACTGGAAATTGCAATCGTTTGAAGTCAAACGGAAGATCAGTCGGAATCATTGGTATTCGAGGAATACATACATTTTCACCTGCGTACTTTCCGTTAATAATGGTTGCCTCAATCAAATTCGGCATAAGTCTTTTTACCGAAAGTCGAGTACCGTTGCAAAGCCGCGGTGGATTTAAATTACGCAATATCATAATAACTGTACCAACTTTGAGTTGCAAGTTATGTGGTGGAAATCCTGGTAACTCCAGAGAGTTCAAAAACTCCGTTGGATAATTTACTACATCATCGGGATTTGTTATGGAATCAACGGATTTGTATGTCACCAAATCGCCAGCAATTTTTGATTGAATGGTGAAATTCAGTGCGTGTACATCATTATTCTTTGCGGCAAGAATTGCTCGTTGACTTAACCAAGCATAATTCTGATAATTCTCACTAATGTTTGGGAAAACATTTTCAATAAGAGCTAATTGAGAGTCTACAAATCGGCAAAAGTCGTTGGTAAGAGTAATTAATCCAGATGTCGCATCAACTGGAACTTTTCCATTTCCAACAGCTAACAATTGTTTGGAAAATTGTGCAGCACTTTGATCATTTTGAAGTTGAACTCTCATATTAGTGGTTAGCGATAATGTTTTTACGTTATTCCATAAAGGTGATGCCTTCAGGCAAGCATTCAATACATCTGCAGGCGTTCCACGGGGAATTACTGGCAACGTCTGCCTGAAATCGCCTGCCAACAATATCATCAAGCCGCCAAAGATGTTGTTATTTCGCCGAAGATCCTTCAGTGTGAAGTTAAGTGCTTCAAGTGATTTCTTATGTGCCATTGTGCACTCATCCCAAACAATGAGCTTGCATTGCATCAACAATTTTCCCATTGCACTGGATCGGGAAATATTGCATGTTGGAGTATCAATTGTGTTTAAATTGAGTGGCAACTTAAGCGCAGAATGTGCAGTACGACCGCCATCTAGAAGAGTCGCCGCAATTCCAGATGATGCTAACGCCAAAGCTATGTCACATCTTGATCGAATAGTGGCCAAAATCAATGAAATGACAAATGTTTTCCCTGTTCCTCCAGGTGCGTCCAGGAAGAATAGCCCACCAGTATTATTGTCCACCACTTGCATTAATGTTTCGTATACTTGTTTTTGCTGTTCATTCAGCAACGGCACATTATTTCGAACGAATTCCTGCAATGTATCAACATTGTATTGCAGCTCTCGATTTAATTCTTGGTTGAATGCATCGTGCATCGATCGATTTGGCGCAATCATTCCTATTTCAATCAGTAGCTTGTTTGCAATAGTCAAGCATTGATCCTCAATCAGAATCAATCCTTCATTGTAGATTTCATCGGTTATTTGGATGTCAGGATTATTCGTTTGAATGCGCAAGTGATGCAAGATATCTTCACATATGTCGTCTTTGTATTTGTTCCATAACTGAATTGGTTGCGAAGGAAAACATGTGGTGATGATAATTGCGAACAGCGTTCGTATTTGGTACGCATTTGATGAAACAACTGAATCCGCAAGTGTTAAATCCCAATGACAATCGTTCTCCAGCAAACCCAATAGTTGACATGCTTCTCGATATGTTTGGCATTGGTGGCCATTCACAGTTTTCAAATGCGCAAATGATTTTGGTCCACGTACATTTACCAACAGCAGTCGCAAATAAAAACATTCATCATTTCTAGGATGAACAGTATACATGCGACCTAGTGCATCAGTGAAAAACACCTGTGGCCAATCTGAAACTGGGGTTCCTTGTTTGCGACGTTGGAATTTCTTTGTTGATTGATTCCAAGTGTAATACTTGGGCATTTCAATGTACATCAGCGTCGCTGCGAATGGATCTGCTTCACACATTGCAAAGAAGCTAGTCAATGTTGTCGATGGTGGTCTCTCAGCTCGTTGTGCCGCATTAGCCTCAGTGAAGTAAACTCTTTGGTCATTTTCCAAATGCACTGCTAAATGTAAAACTGTGGGATATCTTTCATGAATTTGAAATGACAATAATCGCCACAGTGCTTCATTAGTACTGACGTATCTGCCCATTTGGAAGTTGCTGATTTCGTCATTCGCATTTTCCGACGCAATACCAAACACAGCCATGTCGCTGCCTTTTGTGACGTACTTGCACAAATATTTGATTGATTTGGCCGAATGACAACTCTCAACGTTTGCATGTGTTTCGAAAATTCGTGATAACAGCGGGCAATGTGGTACAATGCATTCATTTCCGATCTCAATCTCTTGATTTTGAACTTTAATTTTGATAGTTCGACCATTATCTTCTTTTGAACGCCGACGATAAACTGGATATCCATCGTTCCCTGTGACTGTTTCAGCAACAAACGGTCGCGGATATCGTTTTGTACACTTTCCATCAGCCATGCAAGGCGATAATGGATTTAATGCACCGCACGGTCCATGCACCATCTGTGTCGTCACAATGTCGTGTAGATAGGGATCAGTGACTGGATCAGGAATTTCAGCTGATATGATGTCATCCACTTCATTTGAATGTAATTTGTTCAGCAACCAGATTAGGATATGAGCATGCGGTAGTCCACGCTTCTGCCATTCCACCGAGTACATATAACAACGTGTGTCACCAAAAACTTGATACTTAGTAAGCACATCCATCATAACCTTGAGTTTTTGCTGAAATACTCTGGCGATTATGTCATGGCGATCTTGCGGTTTTTGGCCCGGTTCCATCACGCAAGTGTATATAGTCCTCAGATCGTAGCTTTGCCTGATTGAATCGGATGAACGCTAAACGTTCGGTCTCGACTTTGACATACATGCCGACAGCGAATTGCTGGAATAGCCGACGGCACTTCAGAATGACATTCTCCTCATGTGTACGAATCATCATACGATACGCATAGTAATTCATTGCGCTTAGATTTTTATTCGTTGATACGCCTGAAAATGCAAAATTAAATGAATTGTTAATGGAAACCAATAATAGCAATAATAGCAATAATTAGTGTGTGAATATTGTACCTGTAATTGGATCGACCATCTTCAACGTGATGTCGTATCCGTCTTGCCCTTGCCAATAAATGATTGGATATTGTAACGCATCGTACAAACGATGTGTCTCGTTTACACGATGCATGATATTGCTTCTTCGGTGAACGACAATGTCTCGCGATTTAATTGGATCGCCAACAATAATTGCAGCAACATCATTAACGGTGGGTGCATTGAATCTTCGCACATGTTCACCTGTTGGGGTACAATCCGCTCTTATGACAAATTTGTGCGTATCCGATTGCATTCGTTCCAATGCTGTTTTGAACATATTAACCACAGCATTATTAGCGTGAAAAAATGCTTGCAACTGTTCAATAATTCGTCTCTTTAACTGTTGTGTTCCCTGTATATTGCAGCGCACATTCAGCTGATCCACCATCGACGAAATGAAATATATTTGCAGAAATTGATGCGGTTCATCTGGTGGTGGCACCATTGAACCATGCAAATGATATATTTGTCCTTGTATCTGTAATCGCAAACAATCATTTGTTGAAGAATACGGTGTAACTTCTGATCGTGTGATGGTGTAGTGTGTGGTGTATATGTAGTTGTTATGTGTTGCAATGCATTGTGTTGGTGTGAGTGATTGGTTATGTGTGTTGTATCTTTTACCTTGCAAGTCGGCATGAAGCAGCCTTCTCAAATGATATTAGCTCCAAAGGAAGTCATGCGAAAGCAGTTATTGTATTCAAGGATGTGTTGAAGAAAATGGCTGGAATCGGGATCACTTCCATCGAACAATGGTTTCAGTGGCTGTGGTGGTGTAAGTAATGGATCCAGTTTGACTTTTCCACTTACGCAGCACAATCCAGCCGTTTCTCTTTTGAACTTTAACGCATTGCAATATCGGCATATAGTCGTCATTGGTCCAATATCTAAATTTTCATCATCACTGTAGTTCGCAGTGGGATCATATTGGAATGCCAAGCGATTGTATGATGCCAATGATCTTCGTGTGTTCACGCGTTGTCTCAATCGGGCATTTTCTCTTATTATATTTTGTCTTTCTTCGCTTAAGTTCTGTGAATACACTTGTTGCTGGCTTGCATGTCTTGTGCGGCGGCCGATGTTCGCACGTCGTCCTCTAGGCATTGTGGACTATGGACGGAGTGGTGAATTTAACCTCAAATGCACGATCCACATAATTTACACAGTTCAACTTACCACCTTAAAGACAAATGTCTGCTGTTGAAATTGAATAAAAATTTGCACAATACACGTGATTGATTTGATGGTTTCCAATTGAAATGTTAGGAAAAGAATAACTTATTTTTTTTACTTTTTTTTCACAATTTCACAGTGAACACAATACCGGTTTGTCACATGAAATTAACTGAGCAGAGAACAATGAGTAGCTGTCAAACAATGTATCACGCACCGGCGCCATCTACTTAAAATATTGGTTTGTACTACATGCTATCTATCAAAGATGGCGCTGTATGTGAAAAATGATTTTCCCGCTTTTCTGTTGAAATTTTTCCTGAATTTTCTTTGCTATAAACCTCACGGAGCCCGAGACCTTTCCAACGAATGCAAAACCGTGGAAATCGGTTCGTGCGTTCTGGAGTTATAGCGTCAGGAAGGAAAACCCGACTTATTTTTATATAGTAGATATATATATATATATATATATATAAACTTCACCAACTGAATTTTAGAACAACAGCAAGTAGCCAAAGCAATCCACAACAAAATCATCTTTAATGAATCATCTCAAGGGCTCCGTCACTAAACAGAATTCTCGGACCTAGGGAGCCGAAAATTCACATGTTATATAGGCACTCTAATGCACTCTCAATAAGTGACAGTTTTGTGTGCTATGTAATGAATGCACATCCGTAACTTACACTGCTTCTTTGGTCTTCCTGTAAAGTATTTCATGATTTATTATGTGTAAGTTTACTAAGGATCCATGTGCGACACTGTGCTCAATTACTGCTGCTGATGATGACAACTTAATTGTCGAAATACGTATATAAAATACAAATATTAATGTGGCAACAGACTTCTTACCTTTTTGATTTCACATACATATTTTCAAGTAGTATGAAGTATTCTAATGTATTGGGTTGGCAACTAAGTACTTTCGGTTTTTACTGATAGGAAGCGTTGCTTTATTTTTTGTATAACGTATGTTAGTGCGGTACTTTACCGTTTGTCGCGTGATACTAGTCACATTGATGTAACTTCAGAAGCAAATAGTGCGTGATTTTTATTAAAGCTATTAGTTGTGGGTTAATTTTAAATGGAGTGCAGAAACGAACATTTTCGACATATTTTACTATTTTATTTCCGTAAAGGAAAGAAAGCTGCTGCGGCTCACAAAAAGATATGTGAAGTTTATGGTGCTAATTGCTTAACAGAGCGCACGTGTCAGAATTGGTATAAAAAATTCCGTTCTGGAGATTTTTCCCTCAAAGATGAGCAACGTTCTGGTCGGCCTACTGAAGTTGATGATGACCAAATCAAAGTCATAATTGAAGAGGATCGTCATATAACTGTTCGAGAGGTTGCGGAGAGGCTACATATATCGCACACAACAATTGAAGAACATTTAAAATGTCTTGGCCTAGTTAAGAAGCTTGATATTTGGGTACCTCACGAATTGAAAGAAATTCATTTAACACAAAGAATCAACTTTTGCAATATGCACCTTAGACGAAATGAAACCGACCCTTTCTTAAAAAGAATCATCACTGGTGATGAAAAATGGGTCCTGTACAGTAACATAGTTCGAAAACGATCATGAAGCAAACACGATAAACCAGCTCAAACCACATCGAAAGCTGAATTGCATCCAAAAAAGATCATGTTGTCAATTTGGTGGGATTACAAAGGTGTTGTATTTTTTGAGCTGCTTCCAAGGAACCAAACGATCAATTCTGATGTTTACTGTCAACAATTAATAAAACTGGAAGAAAAATCAAAGAAAAACGGCCAGAATTGTCAAATCGGAAAGGTGTAGTTTTCCACCAAGATAATGCAAGGCCTCACACATCTTTGGCAACTCGTGGGAAACAATTGGAGCTTGGCTGGGAAGTGATGCCACATCTCCAATACAGCCCTGATCTAGCATCATCTGATTACCATTTATTTCGAAGTTTGCAGAATTCTTTGAATGGTAAAACTTTCACAAATGACGATGACCTTCACTCGCACCTGGTTCAGTTTTTTGCTGATAAGGACCAGAAATTTTATGAGGGCGGAATCATGTAGCTGAAAGAAAGATGGCAAAAGGTCATTGAGAAAAATGGAAAATATATAATTGATTAAAAACTATTCTTTGTTTAAAAAAAAAGTGTTTTATTTTATACTACAAAACCGAAAGTACTTAGTTGCCAACCCAATATAAACTTAACTAATTTTTCGTAATTAATAATAACGATTGAATAGCAAGAAACGTTAATTTTCACTAACTTCTCATCGTGAAACGCTTAATTATATATTTATATATAATTCTAAACGTCAAAATCTGACTTCCCGTTAAACCAATTAGATCTGCTTCATAATGTAATTTATGGCATTTTAAGAAACTCGAAGCTGTACGGCTTGGTGGCTTAATTCGTTAAAGCAACTGTCTAGGGAACGGTACAGGAAATGTTAATTTTCATCAAGTATTAATACATTACTTTATAACTCATTTCAATAAAATTGAATTAAACTGTACATGTTTTTGCTAAATATATAAAATTAATTCTTCAAGTATCACTGTTATTCTAGGCCATCACATTATAATCCTTACTACTGGAATTTTTGCAAATATATTAATACTTATATATTTTCACCATTCTAAATTGTTAGGTTATGTAGCGTGATTAGTATTGTTTCTTACTTTTATTTATTAATTCTAATATAACTCTGAAGAAATAAGTATCATGTAAAGTAATAATCATTGTCGACTAACTTTGTTCCACATTTTTTACGATATTTTACATAATAATAAATGTAATAGAATAACTGATTCTGATTAATAAATGATTTTGTTTCAGAAAAGAACATTGATGTGATAAGAGATTTTATTCACTTTTTTGATTAATTCAATTAACCACAGTCTCCTTTAAAATTATAATTATATTTTATCAAACTAAATCATATAATAATATAACTTTCTAAGACAATTATACGTCGCATTATTAAAATATGTAGTATTATTTTATGCCATATAATCAGAAAATAAATGTTAAGTAGATTTATAAATACCTATAGATTTAAAGTTTAATACAATCAATGCTTATTTGATCATGTTCCGTCTCTTCATTAACCTTGCCGCCTAGGTTTTTGAATAAAACTAGTTTCATAAGTTTGCAATTGTATGGTTCTTACTATTTTAGTTAAGTAACAATTTCATAACTAATATTATATACTTGTGCTGCCATCTTACAGTAAAAGCTAAAATTTTTATAAAATTGATAGACATATAAATAGAACGCTAATTAATTAATTAATGTTTTTAGAAAGAAAATAATTAATAGTTTAAAACAAAAATTTATAACTATATTCTATCTTAAAATGTATAAATGATACAACTCACAATTTATTATTTTATATACAATTAACATTGGCAATGCGATTAATCGCTATTGCGTATATAGATGGCGCCTACGGCAAAAAGCAATTCTTTGATATGTAGTTTTCTTTATTCATAATTTTACTAAAAGAAATAAAATATAAATAAATACTATAAAATTTGATTTATTGGCATATATTTAAAATTAATTTCAAATTTATGCATAAATTCTTAGAATTCTAAAATTAGAATAAACGAATTTACGTTTTTAAAGGTTAGAATTATACTAAAAATCAAAATTAATTCTGTTTATCCGGAATATTGAATTTTCAGTTAAAATAATACCACTTTATTATGTTTAAAAGTGATTTATTTACATAATTTCAATATCACGAGGAAACATACTTCAAATTTTCTTTTACACTTCATCTATATAAATATATACTCTCCGCATTCGTCTTCTGGTATGCACATTCCATAATCATTTCTGAGATGTCCATCTACACAATAGCAATCGTTTTGGCAAATATTTACGGTGGGACATTCTTTCTCTAAATCACTACATTCTGTACGACAAGGATCGCCACATTTATAGATCTCGTATTGACGTGGACACTTATCAACTAGAATACGATTATATTTTTTATTTTCCCACAAAAATATCTTTTTATAAAAAATGTATTTATGCATTACATAAAGAGTTCTTTTGTCTTGACAAAAAACAACCACAACTTTCTAGTTTAAAGTAAGGGGAACAATTAAAAGTAACTTGGTATGATTATCTTAAGGCATAATGAGTTTAACTTATTAAATATAATTTATTATTTAATTTAGGCTTACACAACGTAGCTTGCCAAATATATTCGATACAAATTAGTAAATGAAAGTATGCATAAAATTAAAGAAACCCAGTTTATAAATATGTGAAAAAGCTCATTATTATTACATTTTTCATACAAATTATAACAAGTTTAAAAAATACAATAATCTAAAACAAGACAAGACTTAGAGTATTTATATGAGAAAATGATTTTAAAATGATCATTACGAATGTAGAACTTAAATTAAATTTATTCAAATATTAGATAAAAATATACATATATATATACATATATATAAGTTTCATGGCGCTTCCAAAAAAATTATCTGACACATAATTTATATTTATCATTTCACATTCAAATCTTCAAACATTTTTTGCTTATTTTGCCGTGTAAATCATGTAAACACTCCTACTTAGTACTGAGGAAATGAGTTTGAGCCTCCTTCGATGATAGAACTTTTTAAAAAATTTTTGAATTAGAAACGTAGCAAAAATAGACATTCACCACAGCAGAAAAGCGAGACGAATGTATGTATAGCTGTTAAATTCTAAAGCCAGTCTTTAGAAAATTTTCTGAAGAAAGTGAAACTTTCTGATACTTATCTACAAGAAAGTCTACAGACAGCCGTTGGAAGCCAGATCAAAAAAAACAATACGCGGAAAACTTATCTAATGAAAGAGTGAAAATACAGTTTTTGGATGCTTTCAAAGAAATTGAATAGATAATCAGCGAAACTTCAAATGAAATAGAAAACTACGCCAACACAAGACTTATCACGATATGTAAGATTCAGACAATATTGGTTCGTAAATACATAAATTTATTCAAAACTTTATTGAAGTCGCATTTACAAATATTTGATCAATAAATTCTACTTTTGGCCTTCTGAATTTCGTTAATCCTTTTTGGAACATTGTGTATGTAAGTCTTAATACTCTCTCTAATTCGCTGTTTAAGTTATTGAATCGTACTATTTTTTCCAAAATATACACATCGTTTTGAAAAATTCCACACGTTTACACTTTATATTTGAAGAATATTCTAGCTATAGCAATACTACTAAATTTAACAATTCCGAAAAATATTTCTATTTTCTAGCATTGTCCCTGAATATATTTTTATCCAAACAGTATCAAACTAGAAAAATGAAAAAAGGTATGCGTTGTAGGGTTTATTCAAATAGTGCACGAATTTATTTAGATTTTCGACCTTATAACAAAAAGCTTCAAACAACTGCATTCTCTCTCTCGCCGTTTAGGCAATATTAAAAAAATTTATATATTTATGTCACTACGCAAAATAGGGAAGAGAACGTGAGGAACATACTTTCACACTATATTTTGCGACCTTCATCCTTTCTATAGAATATTTGATTTTGTTAGCGTAACTTTAATTCCGAGATTTAATATTTTAATTAAAAATTTCGGCGATACTATTTGATTTTTCTAAGTCAGTACCAGTTTATAACACTTGATGAAGATGATGATTAACTTATTAAATTTATATTAGTTATAGTCAAAATTATTCTACTAATTTAAAAGTCAAAGGTGTGATGATTTGGTGCAAAACTTTTTATGTCAATCATTATATCAATAGATCAAACATAACGTTAATAAAATACAGTAAATGAAATTCAAGTAAAAAATCATCGTCTTTACATTTACATAAAAAGATATATTTATATATATGCTATTCATAAAACCGTATTTTCAGAATAGTTATCTTATAAATTAATTCAAAATTCTTTTTAATTATTAATGAATACAATTGTTATAGCATATTTTATATATATGAATATATAAAATGCTTTGTCTATATATATATATATATATATATATATATATATATATATATATATAATAATTCCTTTCTCTAATTTTATTTATTCCTCACATGTATAAGGCGTATATTACGCGCATTACTATATCTAGTTGAACACGAATCTTCGAAAAATAAAGTGTTTTTTTACTATTATGGTATGAGTCATAGACATGCTCCGACTGTCAATGTTTTATTTACTTCGTGCAACGACCATCCTACATTAACTCGGCAGATATATTTTCGAGTACATCGTTAACCTTTATGTGGTAATAACTATTCATACACTCAAAAATCATATATTTTTGTATTTTCACGATTTTCCCCGACGAATTTATCGAATTCAGCTTGATACGATCTGACACCATTGTAAAATTGTCCCTAACCAGTTAAAACAAGGGCTCAACTGGGAGAATTAACAGGTAAAGAATAGTAAACTTCTTGCGAAAAAAGTTGCCCTAATAATTTTGCTATGGCTTGTAGTTCGTATTTTATGCTGTCTAATTGTAACATTTATTAATTATGAGAATTCGCTTTAACGGACGCAAAGAAATGAGCCCACACTTTTTTTCCATATCACACAACACGACATAAGTAAATAAACAATGAAGACAATTTATATATTACCGTCCATTATATTATGTATGAATGGATTTTTACATTTTTAATCCTCCCTCCCTCCGATTAAAAGCGAGTCTCAACGGCCAACAAATTACCTTTATAAAGTACAAACATGAAATGAAAATACCTTTTATTATTAATCTTCTTGTAATACTTAAAACTCCAACACTGTATATTAGACTAATTTTTACAGAAAAAATCAGCAAACAAAATCTCAAATTCTAATCTAACACAAAATAAATATTTATTAATAACATTCTAAATTCTAACCTCCACGTGCATGTATTCAATTTTGCACTAAAATTTGAACATTCGAAACTTTTCTGTATTAAGTAATAACAGACGAAAATGACTTTAATATTTATTCTAAGTAAAAAAAATACACCGTACTTACCGTTTCTAGTTAAAACAATACAGAAGAAAGAAAATAAAAACCCGAATGCATGATGCATAGTTAATTTTTTTAGATACACTGACTCCCTGCCAAAATATTACTTCGATTGCGCGTGAAAATACATACAGTCAACATTGGCGAATTATTTATAGAAGATATCTATGTAATCAAAAAATTACTGCTAATTTTTAATCGACGTTAGCAGTTTTTATATAATACAAATAAGGATTGTACAATTTACGGGGTACGACAATTAAATCCCAGCTTATGTATGTAATAGCGTTTTAAATAGTTAATTTTATTAAAAAACTAGTCGTTGTTGAACACTGCTTGTACATTATTAGACTAATAGGTATTATAACAATTATGTAACAACATTTCAAGTTAGCCCCTCCAAAAAACTTTTATAGTTACACATAATTTTGTAAATTCCATAAAATTAATTAAAATTTGAAATATTTTTATTTTAAAAAGACAGTAACGTATTTTCCTTTAAAGTCAAGTATCACCTACCCATTCAAATTTCTTGTCTATATAGTATGCATATGGTATAGTTTAAGAAGCAGTACTGCTGTGTAATAAAAAATTGACAGGTATTTCAAAAAGCTGGGTTTTTCAAATCGAATCATTGCTAAAAAATGATATGATGACATTGTCTTATTAATAGTTTTATTGGATAAATAATTTTAAAATAATTACGAAATAAGAAAGTAAAGAGATGCAGTATTAATCTTTCAATCGACCTTCCCAGTTAGTATAAGAACACAACAAAATAGAAGCTGATTAAATTTAACAATGACTTAAGAACATGTTCAATAAATTTGATTAGGTAGTAGACATTTTCCAAAAAAAGAAAAATGTTACTTAACCAAATGACAGAAAGAAACAAGATTGAAGTTTAGATAAAATCATACGCCATGGAATTTTTACTCAAAGAATATTATATTTTCCGATCATAAAATTTGCACTATGTAGTCTCACAAGTTTCCATTAGATTAATTATTCTAATTATTAACCACATAACATATCACTTCCTTTAAGAAAGTTCGGACTATTTTTACTAATCAACAAAATCACAAAAAAAATTACGGGATTCAAATACAAGCCTCTTGAAGGAAAATCAGAAGACCCAACGAAGTATAACATTCGATCTAAATTAGTGTAATGGTTATTCAAAAACTCCCACCGTTCCATTGCAATTTCTTTTGAGCAAAATAAAAGATATTTGAAGGAAGTACTTCCAAAATAAATATGAGCCAGTTTCTTATCCATTTTAAAAAAACGTACGACGGTCTATCGATTTTATTAAAAAAAATAAATATTCACAATATTAGTAATAAATTTATTGTGATCGAAAAATATGAGGAAAACAATCTGGATTTACGAAAATGCTCTGTTTTCCTTCTGAGTAGAACAGCAAATCTAGTATTACCACATTAACTTTTTTACACTTAATACAAAAAGAGTAGCCTAAAGAAGCGTTTTTAGTCTCAGGATCAAAGAATAGATTACAATACATACAAATTTAATGGATCCGGAAAAAATGTTGCTACTCCAACTTCACAGAAGACTGGAGTTAATGAAGTAATTTATATAAGATTTAGATAAACGGGATACGTATTTTAAGTATACGTATATAAAACAAGTTTACACATTTACATATCTAATCCAAAACTTAAAGTACGATGTTTTTGTATGGATACTATTTAAAACTATTAGTTAATCATTTTTAGGATAATCAATGGAGACCTAACTACAAAACGATTGTGGAAAATATTTTAAAATTGTTTTTTTTTCATATCCTGACAATCCGGATGTGTGTGAAAAGCAAGGTGCAGTTTCGCAAGATATTAAGGGAATACAAAGAAAATATCAAGATGCCTGAAGCCTTGATATGGTAGTGAATTACTGCTGCAAATTAAAGAGAAATGATTTAACAACAGAAATTATGTTGAAACGCTTTTTTATTGGAGAAAGAAAATGTTTATCTCAAAATAATTGTTAAATAATATTAAAAAATCAACGGAATATTGACAAAAGTACGGTTATTACATTCTTTACCAAATTTTTTGGAGTCCTTACGTGATAGACTCTACTAATTAATTAATATGTGAACACAGACTTAACATTCTTAACTTTAACACTCCAAATCTCAATCCGAAAGTAAAATTTTGTCAACCTGTATTAGAGATCGGAATTGTGAAAAAATGGCGGTTATATAGCAGCGTACATAAATAGAGATATAATAAGTACAATGACTACGCAAGCTGTCACAATAATGTGTTACATTAAATTAATTAAATTAAATTATTATTACTCATAATTTAATTTAATTAATTTAATTAAACAAACTCATACCTACGCTCCGAGTAGCATTAAAACAAATCACATAAAAAGCAATATTATTTGAATGTTAAATTGTGAAAATAAATGACGGTTGTACAGCGGCGTAGATAAATAGAGATATAATGAGTACAATGACTGTGCACGCTATCACAGTAATGTATTGTATTATATGCGAGTAATAATAATTTTGCTCACACATATATAAAATTAACACACTTATACATATGAAAACAAATATTAAACGCACTCATAGGTACGCTCCAACTACCATTAAAACAAATCACATAAATAGTAATATTATTTGAAAGTTAATACTAAACAATGTTTACTGCAGTCAACTCTTATGATTTTCATCTTTTTCTTTTTTGTCATAATTGTTCCTGAGAATTGAAAGGACGTCTAAATATAATTATATATAATATAATATAATATAATATAATATAATATAATATAATATAAATATAATATATATATATATATATATATATATATATATATATATATGTATACAGTATAATCCGTCTATAATGAACTCGCTTATAATGAAAACTCGCATGTAATGAACGAATTTTAAAGTCCCGGATTAAACACACGTAAAATCTTCGGACAAGATGTACTCGTTTATAATGGAACCTTGCTTGTAGTGAACTGAAATGTTTATTATAAGCGAGTTTTTCCCGGAATTTCCCAACATGATAGTTTCTGATGCAATATGCAAACAAGTTTTTATTCGAGCTCACGCTTGCAGTTGTTCTGTATATGTTATTCGGTGTGACGTATTTGTCTCTAAACTTCTGAAAAATATTGATAAAAGGGTTAAACGGGCTTTTACGCTACATGAAAAATGGGAAATAATAAGTGATATTGGAAAA
The DNA here is from genome assembly GCA_031893035.1 of Dermolepida albohirtum. Classification (NCBI taxonomy): domain Eukaryota; kingdom Metazoa; phylum Arthropoda; class Insecta; order Coleoptera; family Scarabaeidae; genus Dermolepida; species Dermolepida albohirtum. The sequence continues at coordinate 155,368 of JAVIWB010001893.1, read as the reverse complement.
GGAAGTTCACAGGCAAGTGTGTGTTTAAAAATGGAGTTAAGAAAATCCACTGTGTCAAATATTTGGAAGAATCGCGATAAAATTGAAAATGATTGGAAAATTAACAACCAAAAGAAAAAAATGCGTTTGCCTTCACACCCTAAGGTCGACGAAATGTTATTCAAGTGGTTTCAACAAAAAAGGGCAAACTATTTTCCAGTGAGTGGGTCAATGTTACAGATTAAGGCAGAAGAATTTGGAAAATTAATCGGCGAGGACTTCACATGTAGCTCTGGATGGATTGACTCCTTTAAAGAAAGGCATAACATTGTATTTGGAAAAATATGCGGTGAGTCGGCTTCAGTGGATAGAAATCTAACAGATGACTGGTTGGCCCGTGTTTGGCCTTTGATAAGTAATGACTATACAGAGGATAACATATTCAATGCCGATGAAACCGGGATCTTTTATAAAATATTGCCCGATAAAACGCACAAGTTAAAAGGTGAAACATGTAGTGGGGGAAAGAACGTATCACAGCTATGATTTGCGCTAATGCTTCCCGAACCGAAAAACGAAAATTACTCATTATAGGTAAGTTCAAGAGTTCATAAATGTAACACTGTAATTTTTAGATTGGTCTTGCTGTTCAATAATGTAGTTCAAATGTTACGAATACATTCTCTATTGTTTCAGAAAAATTTCGAAATCCACCGTGTTTCAAAAACGTTAAGAGTCTTCCCGTGGACTATTCTTGGAATGGGAAAGCTTGGATGACTTCACTGATTTTTGAGGATTATTTACAAAAGTGGGACAGAGAGCTCATAAAAAAAAATCGAAAAATCTTATTGCTAGTGGATAATTGTCCAGCTCATCCGGAAATCAGACTTCATAATATAAAGCTTCATTTCTTACCACCTAATGTTACATCAGTTCTACAGCCCATGGATCAGGGTGTCATTTGGAGTTGGAAACAACTTTACAGAAAACAAATGTTGATGAAAATCATGGAGATTATGGAAGGATCTACCATCATTAACAAAAGCATTACTTTTTTTTGGAAGCTGTAAATTTATTACGCCTTGCATGGGATCAAGTTTCTACGCAAACGATTCATAATTGTTTTCGCCATCCCGGTATAGTAAAAACAACAACCGCTATCATGGAATCAGACCCAGTGGATGACCTTCCATTGGTAAAGCTGATAAGAATAAACAAATTAATGGTTTTAAAGGATTTTGACGATTTCGTGAATGTCGATAATAATGTTACTATAAGAGAAGAACTACCTGACACAGACTTGGTAAATCAAACACTTGAGGATACTGAAGAAAATGATGATACCGCAGAAGAAACTGAGGTAACTACAGAAGAGGCTTTTAACTGCGTACAAACCCTACAACGTTATTTTCTACAGCAAGAGAACAGCACTGAAGTGATTTCAAAATTAAATAAACTTAAACTTATTTTGCAGAACAATTATATTAGAAAAATTAATCTATACAAAGTAAAATAACCGACTTTTTTCAGAAATAATGTTTTTCATATATACATACATATGCTAATTGTGTCATGAAAATATTACATTAACACATAATATTTCTGTGCAATTTTATTAATCCATAAATCTATTATGTACCAGCTTAGCAATAAAATGCAGTTTTTTGATTATGGAAGTATGTATGTATGTTTTCGTTTCATCACATGAGATGAACACTCGGCTATAATGAACCATATCTCTTTGTCCCTTCGAGTCTATTATATGCGGATTACACTGTATATATATTTACAAAAGTTTATAAATTTAAGAAAACAATTGAACAATTCCATTAAACTTCACGATCTACATATTATAAACGATTAACATACTTGTTTTCTCGGTATTTACGATATATTTAGAAGTGGACAGGTGTGTAAATTCTGTAGAAAATATTACACTACTGTACTGAGTATTTTACGATATCATGTATTTATGTATTTAACTTGAAACGTATTTTAAGGTTGGGAAAATCATAACTCGTTAATAATTTTGTCAAAACTAAAAAAAATTCTTTTATTTATATTTCGATGAATATTTGAAACATATTATATTATATTATACTACATAGTTATTATATAAAAACATAAAATATCATAAGTCTTTTATTACAGTTTCCTTAGAATTTTAGCATTTATCAATTGGAACACATATCCCGCGTTCTCTAGCATAGCCTTCATCGCAATAGCAACGAATTTGACATCTCTTGTTCAAAACATTACAGTCTGGATTTTCTCTGTACAAATAATTGCAATCGACATCGCATGGTTTACCACAATCAACATGTTCATTAGGTCCTCTACAAACTAGTTCGGCAGCTAAAAAAAGAACGTATTTCGTTTAACATCTCTTTAAAATGTTACTCTGCAGCAATGTTTGAAGTAGTAAAAAAAATATATAACTTTAAGTATGTATGTTACGTGTACAGACAAAAAATTGTATAGTTAAATTTTATTTATTTTGGTACTTCTAATAGTTTTGGCTAATTACCGAATTAAAATATTTAATGTCTGACAAGTTTATTTGCAAATTGTTGGTAAAATATTCTTATGAGAAATATAATTGAAAATCTTATAGATATACATTTTTCATTTGATTTAATTATAATTTAAGTAACAAAATTGTGCTTTACATTCGCTTTGCATGGCAAACAACATTAGATATGAACCATTAGTTTCAGCTTAAATGGCAATGGAAAGAGATGTAGCAAATAGCCTAACGTCAGCAACCCAGAATACGGCGGTGCTACTCGTTACACTTCTTTCCACAGACATTTAATTTGAAACTAATAGTACATATATATAGGTTACATTTTAACTTATTAAATTAAATTAATTAAATGTAAACTATAATATACATACACATAGACCTACAAAAATATTCAAATTCCAATACGACGATCAAAATCTTTTTCCTTGCATACTTATTAATATTTTTGATGTTATAATTATTAACGTGGGTAATATTAGTTACTATAAGTAAAAGTAAATACATATTTTATATTTTAGAAGTTAAAATTTCATCGAACTAAGTGTATATATAGACTACAGGCCATAAGTGAGGGATCACTTATCATAAATAACAAAACACTTGTATTTTAGACACATCCCTTAGAGTTTTTCCTGTTTTGGTGAGAATAATTGAAATAACAGTTGTAAATGTAATTCTGAGAAGGATTATTCGGATTATTATTATAAATTAGATAAATATATTTGTTTCTGAAAAATATTGTAAATCCTTTTAATAGTTTTATGGCGTCTATTTAATAGAAATATTTTATATACCCCAATAAATTTAACAGGGTTTACAACGCAATATTATTATAATGGTATTAGGAATTCATAGTAAACTATTTAGCAATTTAAAAATTAGTTTTCGCGCAGCATTTGTCCGAGTAAGTTGCAATACGAGTATTTGAGAACAGACGTAAAAGTAACTTATAAAAATGCCGAAAAGAAAGGAACTTAACGCAGAAACTCGTAGTTCTATAAAAACGCTACATGGTGAAAAATTTTCACTGCGGCAAATAGCCCAAAAGTTAAATTTATCTTATCACGCGGTGCAAGGAACAGTGAAACGATATTCACAAACTGGATCATTACAACCAATAAAACGTTGCGGAAGGCCAAGGGTAACTACCAGACAAGAGAGGATTTGCTCCTAAAAATACTATCAAAACGAAATAGGCGCCTCACAGCTCCTCAGCTTCGAGCAGAGCTGAATGAAGGCCGTCGAAAGCCGGTGTCACTGACTACTGTAAAACGACGTTTGGCAAAGGCGGGACTACATGGGCGTATTGCAGCTCGAAAACCATTATTGAATCCACGAAATCGGAAAAACGGTTACAATGGGCCCAGGACCATCAACACTGGGACATGGAAATGTGGAAGCAGGTGTTATGGACAGATGAGTCAAAGTTCCAAGTGTTTGGTAGTAATCGACGAGTTTTCGTTCGAAGGCAAGTGGGTGAAAGGATGTTACCCGAATGTATAGTGCCAACTGTTAAACACTGGGGAGGTTCTGTGCTTGTTTGGGGATCCTTTTCCTTTGATGGTGTCGGAGATTTGTACCGCATTGAAGGCATTTTAAAAAAAGAGGAACATGCAATTCCGTCTGGAATAAGGTTAATTGGTGAAGGTTTTCACCTACAACAAGATAATGATCCCAAACACATTTCCCAACTTTGTAAAAACTACGTGAATCAAAAAGAGGAGGAAGGGGTGCTGATAAATATAATTTGGCCACCACAATCACCCGATCTCAACCCTATCGAATTACTGTGGGATGAATTAGATAGAAACGTGAGAGAAAGCTGTCCACAATCGCAGAAGCAGCTTTGGGAGCAAGGTTGTGGAATAATTTACCAATGGATACGCTCCAGAAACTTGTATCGCGGTTGCCTAATATTTGTAAAGAAATCATTAAGCGCAGAGGTGGATACTTCGACGAAAGTCGAATATGATAAGAATTCTACAGAATATGTTGAAATTATTTTATTTTATAAGGAAAACTGTATATTTGTCTCGTAGATATAGTTTTGTAGAAATATACGTTTTGTTTTACTAAGCGTGCATATTTTTTTTAAATTTCATCTACTGATCCCTCACTTATGGCCTGTAGTGTATATATGTGTGTGTGTGTGTTCGTCTAGCTTACAATGTGAGACAACTGCATCAGAAAGTTACGTTTGTTATGAGGTTCTGGGAGTAAAAGTAATTTTGATACTTTTGCTGTTTGATAGATATCATTAGGTAGCTTGTAATATGTTCTATGGATGTCAAAAGTATGATCCATAAACGAAGCAAGTTGTTGTAAGTCTTCTGATGAGACATTGTAGCAAGGTGCTTACGTAATTTAGTAGAAATTAGTGCTGTTGAATTTTTAGAACAAGCATTCTTTTCAATTTTATATATTACATGAGATCGAACGCTTATACTGCTTAAAGATTTTAAATTTGCAAATAAGCAAAACGGATGTCTAATGGTAAATTGGTGAATTTTACCACATGTACTATAAACAAAACAGATACACCGCGTTCTTGTTTTCCACGAATAACGACTCTCTTCAAAGACTTCATTAATACCTTTTCGCTTTCACTAATGCAACTATCAAACTCTGTTGAAAATTGATTGTTAATATTGTTTTTATATGTTGTTACAGTCATCCTTTGTAGAATTAATTTTACATAAGTAACGTCTTGTAATTTTTTAAAAACTTTTAGTCTCCGGAAACCTGTTGCAATATCTTAATAGATTTTTCACTTACTGAAATTACGTACTTTTCTAGTAAAGCAAGATCTTCTGCTAAAGGAATTAGTGATGGCTTATTTCATTTTTTTGCTGTCAGTCAGATATGATGAGGCATTTGGCTTTTCTTCATCATTACATAGGGGTTTTCTTATAGGAATAATTACTTCCTCAGTACTGTACTTTAAAATGTTACCCTTGTTTCGGATTTTATTGAAAAGGTATTTCCTTATTCTATCGCCTTTCACTTCTAAAGAGTGGTGTCTGAGGATGTGGGGCGAAAATTTCATTACTTCTGTTTCACGGTAAAAGTAATAATCCTTTTTATTCCAACGACGTTTCTTTTTTTTATAGAAACACAATTCATACAATCATACATTATTTTATGTAATAAATACAACAACACTGTTGGTCCTTACAACGCCAGGTGCATATTATTAAAACATATATTGAACCTCAATACTTCGGTGCCGTGAATAATATATACACTGCATGACTTTGTGCGAGAAAGGCTAAATACTCACTTTGTTAAATATACAGTAGGAGTTAGTTTTCCTATATACTTAATTTTTTAAATGTATATCAGAGAGTATCACAAAACATTTCAAATACATACCGTTTGCTGATGCCACAATAACTAGTAGCAAAATCAAAGACAACACTTTACAATACATTATAAACAATTACTAATCATTCTGTAGAAACACCCATAAATATATATACGAAGCATGATCACACCTCCTCAGAAATTTCATAAAGGGAAAAGGGGATTCCTAAAGTTATTTACAAACAAAGATAGTTCTATTCTACCTTATTAGTATTTCATATTACAAATTCAATCTTATATATTCGATATTGTTCGTATGTAATTATTCTAAGAACCAACAACATTTAAATATTTATGCATGAGGCATCTTTTGTTATCGTTGATCTATTTTTAAAATGAAAACCTATAAATTCAGTGTCTTTTAATAAAAGTATTTATATCTTTTATTATACATAAAAAAAAAATAAAATATTTATGATATTTTAATTTGTTAGAATGTAGTTAAATGAAGATGAAGTCGATGAAACCAATTTAAAAGGGAGATTAAATACCTAAAAATATCCAAATAAAGAAAAAAGGAATTTTTTCCTAATTCATTTTAAAGTATGCAACTATATTTACAAATAAGATCAACTGTAAATATACTTTCCTTGTTTTTCATAGCTAAATAAAAAAATATTATCTGGCTAAATAAGAATAAACAACTCTAATATTAAAATTATATTCATGTATTTTAAACCCTCAATATTAGTATCATCACTTTTATTAGGGTGAGCATCTTGATTCGTTTTTAACACATATACTGTGCTCTTACATTAATATTCAATTTTTAAGGTTAATTAAAAGGCAATTTGTCACAGCTTCTCAAATGTCTTCAGAAGTAACCCCAAGTAACTACACATATGTTTCTGGTACCCATTCTGTAGCATATGTAACGACGCCAAGCGAAGAAGTCGCAAAGAAATTAGCTCATGGTTTGGTATCAAAAAAATTAGCAGCTTGCGTTAATATAATACCAAAAATAACTTCAGTATATGAATGGGAAAATAAAATCAATGAAGATTCTGAAACTTTGATGATGATAAAAACAAGAACAGGTAAAATTAAGGAATTGACCGAATATGTACGGACCAATCATCCATATACAGTTTGTGAAGTTATTTCTTTGCCAATCGAAGACGGAAATGAACCTTATTTGAAATGGATTAGTGAAGTTGTGCCATAATTTATGTATGTAACATGGAAGACTGCTTACATGATTCTCTAGTGTATATTCGAGTGTTTTCAAAAATTTTCCATATACTCTTAATGTTTTAATGTATAGTACATTAAATTCTTTATTTATAATAAAATGTACTGAGTAAAACTTAAAAGTTTAAATATAAATAATATTCCTCTAGTAGAATAATAAAAGAGTTTGGTTTTGATAAGCCAATAACAAATAATTTTTGTCTGTATACACATTTTCAATTATGTATGTATCTACACAAATATACTCTAGTAGATTGTTTAACTATACTGGGTAATTTCCAATATATCAATTTAAAAACATATTTTGAAAAAGGTTCTTAAATGTAATAGCTTTTGATCCACAAATGAGTAAACTAGTATCTCTATTGAACCAAAGATAGATTAGCTTATGTACATATATCTCAAACATCACTTCAATTAATATTCAGTTTATTAATATCAAAATAACAAAATGTCCACTCTCAACAGATAATGAATGTAGAAATAAACATATAACAATTTATCTTTTTTATGTTGTTTCTAAAATATCACTGTTATTAAAAGCTGAATATTTTAACTGACGAAGAAGGTTTCAATTTCAGTAACATGTTTTTATGTAATTGTATGATTAGATTATTTTACATTTTATTGAAATTCAAACTTTGTTTTATCACCTTTGCAAAATCATATATAAATGCGGAGCAAGGAAATATACTCACAAGAACAGCAACTAAAAAACACGATTTTTAAAAGTTGTCTCAAACAAAAACGATTCCTTCCATGATGCCAAGGCCATACTAGAATAAAAATTTAACGAAAGAGGATTATTGAAGTATTTTTAAACTTAACACATTTCAATTTGGACAAAGGTTTCTTTTTATCACAGTATAGCTATTGGAATCTAATTAAATTGAAAATTTTCGTTTAAAGTTTAAATAGAAAATTATTTTGTACATCATTCGTTTTTTCTGTATTTAAGACAAAACAAAGATTGTTGCGTTAGTTATACTTTGATTACCTTGTATGACTCATACGTCGATTACTTCTGACATTTCTTGTTATCATGTTCGCGAATTGATTGAATTTCGAATTTATGACGGAAAATAAAAACGAGAGATTGTATTCCATTTGTGAATTTATTTAATTAGACGCAAGGTACACTACCAGTCATATTTATTTGCCCACCCTTAGTTTTAGCCAAAATTATTAAACTATCAAATGTGTACTGAAAATTTATTTATTGTACCAATACAATAGTGTAAAATAAACATAAAATAGTTACATTTTTCTTATATAAAAACTTTATCATTAATTATTATTAAATTTTGCTCTCATCAATGTGCCCACCTTTATTTTTGATAATTGCGGCACATAACCGCGTGCATCCTTTCAAATAATTTTTGCAGTGTATCTTCTGTAATTTGTGCCCAGGCTTCTTGAAGTTGTTCCCACAATACAGTGGTGGATGATAGAGCACGTTCTCGAACCTTCCGGTCCAATTCTTCCCAAAGAAGCTCTATTGGGTTCAGATCAGGACTTTGAGCTGGCCATACTATTATAGAGATTTGCCCTTGCTCTGCTAGTTGACGCAAGTAATCGCCACACAATCTAGAAGTGTGTTTCGGATCGTTGTCCTGTTGAAATACAAAGTTTTCGCCAAGAATACTTAGTCCTGAAGGAACAGCGTTATTTTCTAAAATTTCCTTGTAGCCTTCTTTTCTTAGGATTCCCTCAATTTTGACGAGATCGCCTACAGATCTTCCACCAAAACACCCCCAAATCATTACTGAACCTCCTCCATGTTTTACGGTAGGCGCAATACATTCTGGCAGTACTCTTTCTCCTGCGGATCTTCTTACGAATATTCGCCTTCTACTACCGAAAAGTTCAAACTTCGATTCGTCTGTCCACAACACATTATTCCACTTATCAATTGTCCAATTCTTATGTTCTTTAGCCCAATTTAGTCGTTTTATCTTGTTTTGCTTTTGCAGTAGTGGTTTTCGCAGAGCAATTCTTCTGTATAAACCCGCTTGCCTTAACCTTCTCTGTACCGTGGACCCACTAATTGGTTTAGCACGCGCTCTATTCATTTCAGCAGCAATTTCTGGTGCTGTTTTTCGTCTATCGCGTCTACTTATCCGTATTAGATGCCGGTCGTCTGCAGATGTCGTCGCTTTGCGTCGTCCAGATCTTTTTTTGTTAGAAAATGTACCACTTTCTTTAAATTTTTTAACGTTATAATCAACGGTTCTGCGATTTAATCGTAATTCTTTTGCAATTTCGCGATTACTTTTACCCGTACGATGATAAGCAATTATCATAGCACGCACTTCAACAGATAATTCCTTCGTCTTCGGCATTGCATTAAAATATTCACAATAACTATCTATTTCACTGTTTTCGCAACAAAAGATAAACGATGACTGACATAAAATTTATTTTACTTTTTGAATAACACATCCTAATATTGTAATTAGTTAGTACAATAACCCAATATTGGTAATACCTTTCGGAAATGCAGGTAAAACTGTTAATACTGTAGGGATTAGCCTATATAATATTTATGATATTTTTCCAATTTATGACACCTTTACGATATATCATAAACAATTTAAGATTTTCGTAGAAATTCATATGGAATTACTTCCACTAATAATATTGTTGAATAATTATAATACAAATTTTTCGAAAGATAAATGGGGCAAATAAATATAACCGGTAGTGTATATTTTATTTTATCGTATATTGTAAAGGAATAAAATTATTTTAGTACTAATTATCGCGTAATTTTCTAATTGAGCTACGCATTTTTTTTACTTTCTTCTTCATGTTCCGTAAAAGGAAAATAAAATATATAAAAATTGAATAAAATTACATTCAAAACAGAAATTTTCCAATAAATTTGAAAAAAGCTGAATTTATTACATAGACCTTATTGTTACTCTCGCCAATAATGTAAAATCTGTAGTAATGGTTTAGTTTATTGAACTTTGGATAATTTTTATGTACGGCTGAATTTAGTTAAATTTTATCACTATCATGAGTAGCAGTAGTGTTAGTAGTATGAAATGGTATGGTAGATTGAAAAGTTTTTAAAATATAATTTTGTTATTAAAATAACTTGAATGTAAGCAATGTGATTACATTATGATAAATTTAAGTTAATAAAAATTCCTAAATAAGAAACTATTGGGTTGGCAACTAAGTACTTTCGGTTTTTACTGATAGAGAGCGTTGCTTTATTTTTTGTATAACGTATGTTAGTGCTGTACTTTACCGTTTGTCGCGTGATACTAGTCACATTGACGTAACTTCAGAAGCAAGTAGTGCGTGATTTTTATTAAAGCTATTAGTTATGGGTTAATTTTAAATGGAGTGCAGAAACGAACATTTTCGACATATTTTACTATTTTATTTCTGTAAAGGAAAGAAAGCTGCTGCGGCTCACAAAAAGATATGTGAAGTTTACGGTGCTAATTGCTTAACAGAGCGCACGTGTCAGAATTGGTATAAAAAATTCCGTTCTGGAGATTTTTCCCTCAAAGATGAGCAACGTTCTGGTCGGCCTACTGAAGTTGATGATGACCAAATCAAAGTCATAATTGAAGAGGATCGTCATATAACTGTTCGAGAGGTTGCGGAGAGGCTACATGTATCGCACACAATAATTGAAAAACATTTAAAATGTCTTGGGCTAGTTAAGAAGCTTGATATTTGGGTACCTCACGAATTGAAAGAAATTTATTTAACACAAAGAATCAACTTTTGCGATATGCACCTTAGACGAAATGAAACCGACCCTTTCTTAAAAAAAACCTTCACTGGTGATGAAAAATGGGTCCTGTACAGTAACATAGTTCGAAAACGATCATGGAGCAAACACGATAAACCAGCTCAAACCACATCGAAAGCTGAATAGCATCCAAAAAAGATGATGCTGTCAGTTTGGTGGGATTACAAAGGTGTTGTGTTTTTTGAACTGCTTCCAAGGAACCAAACGATCAATTCTGATGTTTACTGTCAACAATTAATAAAACTGGATGAAGCAATCAAAGAAAAACGGCTAGAATTGTCAAATCGGAAAGGTGTAGTTTTCCACCAAGATAATGCAAGGCCTCACACATCTTTGGCAACTCGTGGGAAACTATTGGAGCTTGGCTGGGAAGTGATGCCACATCCCCCATACAGCCCTGATCTAGCACCATCTGATTACCATTTATTTCGAAGTTTGCAGAATTCTTTGAATGGTAAAACTTTCACAAATAACGATGACTTTCACTCGCACCTGGTTCAGTTTTTTGCTGATAAGGAACAGAAATTTTATGAGCGCGGAATCATGCAGCTGAAAGAAAGATGGCAAAAGGTCATTGAGTAAAATGGAAAATTTATAATTGATTAAAAACTATTCTTTGTTTAAAAAAAAAGTGTTTTATTTTATACTACAAAACCGAAAGTACTTAGTTGCCAACCCAATACATAAGTTTACACAACGTCGCTACCTTGCACCTATAATCTTCGATAAAATTGATATTCTTAAATTGAATCTAATTATCCGAACAATTCAGATAGATATATTGCTTAACAGTAATAACTAATAGCTTTAAGTTACGTCATAACACAGATTTTTAAAAACTCTGAGATCAAGGTACTAATGCCATGAAGAAGGGACTTGAACATGCGCAATAGAAATATATTTGACATAAACTAAAATAGCAGAAATTCCATTATTATATATTCCTTGAAAATTTCGAAAATTAGTCCGAAGGCAGATTATTAGTAAAATCAATCACCAAAATCTGAAACTCTTTACTTATATTTTAAATAAATTACTCTGTTAAAATAAACCAAATGGTTATATAATTTCCTATTTTAATATAAATTCGAAATTTGGATGATCTTATTGCAATAGCCATTGCATTTCGAAACACCACTGTATACATATTATGTACTGTTATAATCGATTATTTGAAACAGTACATATAAGCTGGAATTTAAAGATAAATAAATAACATCACCCCACCTATTATGAAGGCTATTTATAATAACAAATTGAAATTATGCATTACAATTTATCGTATTGTCCAACATTCAATTATTTTTATTCAAAAAATGTAAAAGTTTTTAAAAGCAAATAAAACCCCTTTCCAATCAATATTCGTATTTTGTGTACGTATTTCGACAACTGAGCTGTCATCATCAGCAGATAATTAATTTTAGTGTCGCACCTAGAATCATAGCGTACAAACTCCAAATACACACTGATTTACTTCAGACAGTTTAATATATTTCCTAGTCTTTAAACTAAAGTACACCCACTCTTCCACTTATAGACCCCTTTCTTTAACGGTCGCCTTAAATAGGGTTTTTAAGGAACGCGGATTTCAGGTTACATTTCAGTCCTGAAACTCTATTAAATCTTTCTTATGGAATGCGAAAGATGAAGTCGAGTTAATTCGGAAATCGGGAACTTATGAAATAAAATGCCTAGATTGTTAATTAACAATACATCGGTCAGACTAAACGTACGATGGTAGCCCGGTATGAAGCACGTCAAGTTTAATCGACCTGAGAAATTAAGCTTAGCGAAACACGTGGTAGAAAATGACTATACTGTAACTGGGTATTGTCTACATTTAATCCAAATATAAATAATTACCGTTAATTAGATTGCTATGAAAGCGTATTCATTATGTAAAGGGTTTTCCAATAAGGACTTGACGACTTTTTTTCAAAATAAAATGCAGACCATTTGAGATATTTCAAAAACTTTATTATCGGGTTGAAGTACAATCAAAACATTTATGAATAGAACTCGACTTCGTTCATATGGCCACCGCGGGCACGTTTGCAGCGGTCGATTCGTTGGACCCAATTTTCGATGACTCGGCCACACAATTCGGCCGAAACGGCTGCTATTTCGCGTTCAATGTTGGCTCTGAGCTCTTCCAACGTTGTCGGCTTGTTGGCATAGACCAATGACTTGACGTAGCCCCAAAGAAAAAAGTCTAGAGGCGTTAAATCGCACGAACGAGGCGGCCAATCGACTGGTCCATTTCTTGAGATAACACGCTCATCAAACTTACTCTTCAAAATCGATTGTAACGTGTGCTGTGTGACTTGTGGCATCGTCCTGCTGAAACCACATGTTGTCCAAGTCCATATCTTCCAATTCGGGCCAAAAATAATCGGTAATCATGGCGCGATAACGATTACCATTCACAGTAACGTGACGATCATTATCGTCGACGAAAAAATATGGCCCTATGACGCCGCCGGCATGCAAACCGCACCAAACAGTTATTTTTTGTGGATGAAGTGGTGTTTCATGAAGCACATGTGGATTTTCACCCGACCAATAACGCATATTTTGCTTATTGACGAACCCATTGAGCCAAAAATGAGCTTCGTCACTGAAAATGATTTTGCGATGAAATTGATCATTTTGGCGCATCTTTTTCAGAGCCCAATCGGAGAACGTACGTCGCTTCAAATGGTCCATCGGCTTCAATTCTTGAGTCAGCTTGATCTTGTATGGGTGTAAACCAAGATCCTTACGCATAAAGTGGTCTGGGCGATACCCAACTCTTGAGAACGCCGTGGAATTGACTGATTTGGATCATTTGCTACGGACGTTTCAACGGCAGCGATATTTTCGACACTTCGACCAACCCGTTGTCTCACTGGCACGGCAACATCGCACAACGAATATGTAGACTCAAATTTTTGCACTAAACTTGTTACTGCCTGTCTACTAGGGCGAGAATTACGACCGAAAATCGGAGTTAACGCTCTTAAAGTAGCGGTCACCGACTCCGAATTTCTGTAGCAAATTTTTATAATTTGCAGACGTTGTTCGTTCGTGTACTTTACCATGATGAAAATGTTAAGTTTACTAAATAAATTGACAGTGACAGTTCGATGATTAGTGAAAGGGTACATTCACAAATTGAATTAAAAGTTGTCAAGCCCCTATTGGAAAACCCTTTATAACATAAACCATGTGTTAAACAGAGATGAGGATGCGATAATATACTCTTGCCTTGTTGAAGAAGTGGTTATTTAGAAATTCTATCAGGATGTCTCAAGCCGATGTTTTTGTTTATTACAAATTCTAATACCAAAATGCAAAAACGAGATACTAACATGATAAAAACTCCAATTCATATGACGCTAGGAGTTGCGTTGACGCTTTTATTTATAGTAGATTCCTATGCCAGCCTGATGTATTTATGCAAAATTTCAATGTGCGATACTTCCAGAATAATACCAGAAGTAAACAGCAAATAAGCACGCAGAGATTGTATCAAGAAAAGTATTCTTTATTCGCAACGTTAACAATAAAGTAACAAAACATTTAACAAAAATGTCTGAAATACAAAACTTTTAAAGTTTATAGTGCCTTCACAAATCGACGTTTTTCAAAAATTAAGATATATGCACTATCAGCTTCAAGCTGACTTACCATTGAAATAGAAAAAGATGTTGACGGACAGGAGAAGTCAATATGTTGTGAAATTTCCATTTCACATAACACACGTTGTTTTGCTATAGCGCCGAAAAGCAGTAAATTCATCTCTTGATTTCAAATTACTCTGCATATATGTCGATAATTGCATTGCGTCTTTTACTTTTTTTTTAATATCTGCATTTGTTTCGCTAACGGTCTGTTTGTTTTTTGCAATTAAATCATTTTTCACCTTTTCAATTTCAAAATTTTTTTCTTTACATATCTTTGATATAAATGCCGAAACAATTCCAAGACAAGTGGAATTCCAACCATTATTATGTTTATGCAAACGTTCAGCGCATAATGGCAGATCCTATTTCTTCTCTAAAGGATGCTATAGTATAGTGCTCCCTGCCTTAGTAAATGCAAATTATTGCTTCAATACGCATGTTGGAACACAAGGGAAAATGCCTGTTAAGGGAGTGTCCCGTGAGACATCATGTAATAGAATAATAGAAAAGTTAATAAATTAAGAACTGCATTTACCACAAACTTTACCACTTCCCAGCCGGGCTATGCCAGTACCTTACGTTTTAATGGCTAATAGTGTTTGTTTGCTTTAAAAAAGTATTATGAAGCCCTTTCCAGTGAACTAAAAACTCTCCTAGGATAATATTTAACTAGAGATTATCAAGAGCTGGGCGAATATATAAAATTATATTCTGTAAAATGTCCGTTGCATAATTGGTTGAGAAAACGGAGGTGATTGACAC
This sequence comes from Dermolepida albohirtum, assembly GCA_031893035.1. NCBI lineage: Eukaryota > Metazoa > Arthropoda > Insecta > Coleoptera > Scarabaeidae > Dermolepida > Dermolepida albohirtum. The sequence goes on along the minus strand of JAVIWB010001893.1, from coordinate 140,106 downwards.
AACTTTTAACATTGACTCAGGAGAAATTAATCCGGGTAGTTAGAAAACACAAGTGGAAAATCAAGTTCAAGCAAGCAGTTATCTTCCACTACGGAAAGTTCTCTGGAAATTATCTTTTGAAGCTCGAGCAATACGAGAAGAATTCATGAATCTTTTTATACCTGGAGAAGGGTCATTTCCATGGCAAAATAATTTCTAAAATATTACTATTTACTTATATGTAATTTTGAAATTCCTGCACTTTCTCTACTAGATCTGGATGTAACAGTATGTAACAAAAAAATTCTTGTAGACAAACTGCCTGGAATTGTACACCCGAACCACTACTTTTTATTTGCACACTTCTTGTGCTCCTTCCCGAAATAAGATATTGAATTCTTAATTTTGAAGAATATAGAGAATTTCTCAGCTAAGTAATTGATTGTATTAATTGCTAGCTAGCTGCCTGTTCCTATAATTTGCTGAATCTGCATTCCATAATATCGACAAATTTTTATACTCTACAATAAATGTAAGAGTGGCCTCAAATAGTTTGCTAAAATTCTTTAATTGAAAGGAGGCACAAAATTCCCATTTCATTTAGAAAACTTGTTCAACACCGCGTGTACTATTAAAAAACAGGAAAAGCGTTCAACTTCGCACAAGCAACCTATGCGCAGAAGCAAACGCAGCACATGTGCGCTTTCGTATGTAAAGAATGCGCTTTTTGCAATGCGTACAGAGATAGCTTTACAAAGGGTACTAGGAAAGTTCTGCAATTTGACGCAACAATGAATCGTAGGAATATGCCTGTTGCTGCATGTTGAGATATGATCATACGCGCACAGTAGCCGCCGCGCCATGTCCGTGGGCTCAGTTATTCATTAACAGTGAGTCTGTAAAGTGCTTGCGATGGCATCGTGGTCACGAAATGAGATAAGGGCAGTTTTGCGTTATAATTTCGTGCGTGGTTTAAATATAGACCAGTGCTTCGAAGAAATGACTCTTGCACTAGGTGATGTTTGTCCACATCGCACAACGATATTCAGGTAGTATAGAGAATTCCAAAGGGGAAATTTAATTGCGGAGGATGCTGAGAGACCGGGAAGGCCACGAACGTCAGTTACGGAGGAAAATGTTACTACTGTGAGGCAAATGCTTGGCTAGAACAGGCGAGTGACCTACCAACAGATAGAGGGTACTTCAGGACTAAATGCACCAGCAATTCGTTCGATTCTGCATGATCATTTGCACGTGAAGAAACTTTGTTCTCTTTGGGCGCCGCATCGACTGACTGAAGAGCAGATGACACGACGTATGACTTGGTGCCGGCAGATGCTAAAAAAATTTAATAAGGGACAATCTCGGTATGTGAACAACATCGTGACAGGTGACGAGACTTGACTGTACTATTACGATGGGCCGACCAAAACTCAAAACAAAGTTTGGGTCTTTGATGATGAGGATATATCCGTAGTTGTCTGATAATCCCGATCTGTATAGAAGAAAATGATAGCTGTATTTTTCAAATCGAGTGGAATTGTGGAACGCGTCATTTTGGACACACTGAAGACAGTCACAGCTAAATGGTATACTGAACAGTACCTGCCTAAAGTCATTGAATCTATGAAGAACCTGCGGCCAAAGTCAAAAATGGACACCTGGTTCCTCCATCACGATAATGCTCCAGCTCACTGCGCCAAAACCTGCACCGAATATTTGACCACGACAGGATTGAAACTTCTCGATCACCCTCCCTACAGTCCAGATCTTGTTCCCTGTGACTTTGCACTGTTCCCGCATGTAAAAATGAAGCTAAAAGGGAGGCGGTTTTCCAGTAATGGGGACCTTCTGCGGGCTTAGGACAACGAGTGTGCTTTACTCCCTAGTGAAACTTGGCAGAACTGGTTTAAAGATTGGTTTCGGAGGATGGAGAGGTGTATTGAGTGTAGAGGAAATTACTTTGTATTGCAAAACTTTCCTAGTACCCTTTGTACTATAATAAAACGTTTCTGTTGTAGTATGAATTATGTGAATCGGAAATTCGCTAAAGTGGTTGTCAATTCAATAATCTGTGATTTGTCGTTCAGTATGCAACGACCAAATACATATTATACAATAATAATTTTTAATAAACAAGGGAATAGCTTTTTATTTCAAATCAGATGTTGCGCGGACGAAATGCAATTTAAAATAATATGTTTTTTTTTGGAGGCGGAGAACTTTACATTGAAATAAAACACAGAAAAATGTTTTTTAACGCGTTGAATGTTGGCTTCCAAGTGATCCAATTGTTTCAGGTTTATCGGCGTAGACATGCGACTTTACATATCCCCAGAGAAAATAATCTAATGGCGTCAAATCTCACGAACGAGGTTGGCCTTAGTTTCTCGAATTAATTGCTCTGATGGGCGATTATAAGCACCATAAAATGCACGATGAGTTTCTCGAATTGAAGCACGTTTTTCAAAATAAATTTGAACAATTTGCAAACATTGCCCCGGCGTGGGTCCATTCACGATTATTTGCCAGACCAAACTAACTCCAAAACAACGGAGAACTATTAAATCGGCTGTCACAGAAAAGAGTATTGTCAATTTAAGTTCTCCACCTCCAGAAGAAAACTCTTTATATGTACTGCAATTACATTATCTCAACGAAGTCAATATTTTTTTATATCTCCGTACAGGGGGTAAAATGAATACGTTTTAAAGTATCTCGAATATGAATATGATAGCATTATAAATTAATTAAGAAAATTACGAAACAGAAGAAACACATAAAACGGAATGTTAACGATGATATTTAATTGATCGTATCGAACTTTTTGTAACGGAAATTGTTTTTCTTATTAAACTATAGCAACTATGAATATTGGCGTCCATTTCAAGTTACAAATTTTAATTTTACATCTCTATCTCATAACAAAGGCCAAACACAAAGATTTAAATAAGCGATAATATGATGGAATACAATGGTATAACATATGTATACAACACTCACGGATCGTTCGCACATATGTATAGCGTAAGTGAAATACATAGTGAAGTTACTGCATTTTCCAAATGGATTAGGTAAGTACAAAATGGTGGATTAGTCAAAATTTATTTTATTAATTAATAAGGATTACGTAATACATGTATATTTCATAACTAACATATTATGTGTTATAAATTTAAATTCACGAAATTATATATACACGATCTAAACACCTACGTGCGAATAAAATTCGTAATAATTTGCATAATCATGTCCCGAAAAAAATTAATAAAAACAGGATTCCTCCATAATTAAATTTTACAGATGTAGCTTGTTGATATTTATTATGTAGCAATGAACGTTAACACTTCTAACACTTGCGAAGTTCAAGGCAGTAAAAAAAAGTCGAAGCCATTACACTCCCATCTCATCTGATCTCAGATCTAAACCACCAGCGATTTTATTATGCCATTCCGTAACAATACGTGGTCTATTCAAATTGTATTACGAATTCCTTCATAACAAATATCGAATTCTTCTTTCTTGTAATGTTTTAATTTTTACTGACTTATAATAGACAAGAAATTGTGTTTTGATTTAAAAAATATTGTTGCATTTCAATGTATTGGTGACTAAATAATTCTTTAATCAAATTAAACAACTAATGAGCATCCGAATATCGTATATTGGTAGTGTACATTCTTATTATTTACCCAACGAAAAGGTATCAGTAGCCCCACTCATACGTACAATGAACAGTAGTGAACCATTAAACACCAGTAAATTTTGATAATATATAAAAAATTGTGAAACATTTACTCTTCTGTGTATGTTTCTAATAGCGTTTCGCTTAGAGATGTACGCCGCGCTGAAGAAATGTTCTTATACAAAGGAAACGATCATTCCACAGCTAGTGACGTAACATTTGCATAGCTAAAATAATTTTTAAAGTTATGTAAAAGATCTGTAGAGGTGCTATCACTATCTTTATATATTTATCAAAATTCGATAAAATCTGAATCCTTTGTTAAAACACTATTTAACTTTTCTGTAACTAGATTATTCTTTTCGTTACTTAAAGCGTTTAACTGTGAGTGTAGTACAACGACAATGAAACATTTTCTAATTGGCCTCAAACGTTCAGTTATTTTCAGTAATTTGTAATTGTAAAAAATTCAGTAATTTGTAATTGTAAATAATTTGCAAGTCTGTAAATACGTGATTTTTTCTTACAGTCTGTAGTCTCATCCACATATAACCACAGGTTTAATTAATTAAATCGGATGTAATATTGTTTTTAATTTTATGGTGCACATAGTCTATACGATTTTGTAATGGCGCTCGAGATACTAATTTCCATTTGTATATAATCTAGAAAATTGTTTTGTAGCAAATAAATTATAAACATCAAAATTAAATTAAAGCCATTATAAGAATTTACGCTACTTTTCCATGTTTATGTTGTGCAGTTTTAATGCATTTTTGTACCATCGTGCTGTAAGTTTGGAAGTTCTTTTACAAACTTCCTTACATTACGTGTTCTACAAGTTGTAACATTATTATAACCTTCTGCCATTATTACGTTATACACGGAAACAGTAACATAACAAACACCACAACTGTTCTCGTCGAACTGACGCAATGTACTAATTCGCTCTGTTAATTACGAGGATAGTTTGACAAGTAGTGAGAATGACACATAGGTGGCGCTCTAATTGGTAAAACAAATGCACTGTAATTTAGATTGCCTATTTATATGTTTACATTCCGATATTTAGGTAAATCGATTGATTAGTTTATTTTTGACAGCTGATTGAAAAAGAAGCAACATGTCGCTTTGTTAAAATGGAAAAAGCATTAGGTGAATCTGTTTCATCATCCGCCACAATAAGTAGATGGGTAAATGAATTTAAACGCGGTAGAACAAGCTGTGTTGATGAAGTGCGCTCTGGAGCACCCAAAATCGTGACTTCTAAGGAAATGACTATAAAAATCCATAATATTATTACGCAAGATCGACGACTCAAAGTGAGAGAGATAGCAGACATGGTAAACATTTCAACAGAACGCGTACACCACATTTTAACGAAAGAATTGGGCCTTTCCAAGCTTTCGGCAAGATGGGTGCCGCGATTGCTTACGACTGATCAAAAGTTCGCTCGTTTGCGCATTTCCAATGAGTGTTTGGACCTTTATAAGCGGAATCTGGTTGATTTTTGTAGGCGACTTGTTACTTGCGATGAAACTTGGATACACTACAGTACACCCGAAACTAAACAACAGTCGAAACAATGGTTAGAACGTGGTTCTGCACCTCCAAAGAAAGCGAAAACCACTTTATCGGCAAACACGGTGATGATATCAATTTTTTGGGATTCAAAGGGCATTTTGCTCATTGATTACCTTCAGAAAGGTACCACAATAAACGGACAATATTATGCAGAACTTCTACAAAAATTAAATGTTGAGATTCGTGTTAAACGGCCAGGAATGGCAAAGAAAAAGATTCTGTTTCACTATGACAATGCTCCCTCGTATACCAGCACAGTCACGATGTCCAAAATCCACGAGTTGCATTTCCAATTAGTACGGCATGCGCCTTATTCGCCGGATCTAGCCCCTTCCGACTTCCACCATTTTCCAAAATTAAGAACGGCACTAGGTGGAATGAAATTTTCGGCTAACAACGAGCTTATCATCTTCGTAAATGAGTATTTTGCAAGCCTTCCGGAATCGCATTTTAGAGATGACATAAGGGCATTGGAGCATCGTTGGAATAAATGTATTGCTCTTTTACGAGAATATATTGAAAAATAAAAATTATTTTGTATTTAAAAAATTCGTTTTTCTTTTCCATTCTCGCTACTTGTCAAACTACCCTCGTATGTAGGCGCACACGTCCGACTCCCGACAACGCTGATGCGCTGCTAAGAATTTGCAGCTCTACATATGAAACTTGTTCTTTAATATACTAATTTTGCACGGGACATATAATTGAAAAAATTTACAAAAATAGTAAATTACAAGTAGTAAGCTACGATGAAAGGTAACCAGTTATATTCGTTCACTTAATTTGGAACAAAAAATATCTGCACCTGCACAAATTGTGTTTTTCAATCCTTTACGATCTCAGCGTATTGAATAGTGTTAATAAATTATATTCAAATATGATTTCTAGCGTATCTTGAAAATATGTATAAGCGGAAGAATAAAAGATAAGCTCATGACTAATATTATAATAATAGTACATACGAGAGGTATAATCGATTAGCTTTCTTATTAAATATTACTTTGGTGTTATTATAATTTATACTGACAAAGAACCAAACCACAAGTTCTTGATTTAGTATGCTATCGCACCGATTATATGAATTTTTACATACAACTAAAGTGACATGTTTTAAAAACATAACCTGATCACGTATGTATAATTCTTAATATAACATGTTACATATAGACGTGTGAAAAGATTCTAAAGGATGTATAAAAAGTGCAATTTTTTACCAACAGTTAATAATACGTGTTTAACAGATTTAACTTCGACATGAAGACACAACTAATTTTTTTCACGAACTTTATTTAATCAGATTCTACTCTTTTTTCTTTCACTTTTGTTTCCATTTTGTTTGTATTTTTCATTTAGTTAGGATTTTTCCAGTTCAAATAATTTAAAGTAATTTAAGCTATTATACACTTTTTCTACATATGTAGTACTTTTCACGCTAGATGTCAAAAAAACAATCAGCAATGAAAACAGGAACTTTTCTGTACAATATGTATCAAGACACGCTCTAATAACAATTAAAACACATGAATGCGGTGCACACGAACTGCACCAAAAATCAATTAGTTCTTTAATCTTCTACCTGAATTGCACCACGTAAATTTTAGATTGTTTTAATCCTGTACCTGAACTGCACCACGGGCCGGATTATGAAAACTAATTTATATTTGAACGATAATCTTCATAATCTGCTGTGGGTAATTTAATATTAATTACTCGCCCAATTATAGTAGGTAAAGTTTACTCTTTTCAGGATATTGTGGGGGGGCGGGGTAGTTTTACAATGAAAATATAAATTTGAGGGTTAATAGTTAACTTGAACATTGCATGTTTGTTCATCGACAGTTAGGTCTTACTTATTTAAGTAATTTTGTGCAATTAGATATGGAACCAAAAATGATGTTTAGCGAAAGAGGTAAAAAATTAATAGTAGTTGACAATTATAAGTTTTATAAAGTGCGCGAAGTTAAATCTACCGGTGAGGTGTGTTGGAGATGTACCATCAGGAAGTGCGCGGTTCGATTATTCAGTTTTGGTGATGTTATATCAAGAATACAGGGTGAACATAACCACGACAACCTTAGTGATAATATCTTAACTCGGCAGGTGTTGAGCAACAGTTTAAAAAGGAAAGCTAGCGAAAGCAATTTTGCAGAAAAGCCATCTAAATTAATTAATTTACAATTAAATTCACATGCAGAAGCAGTATCAAAGTTAACTTCAAAAGACATAACGTACATAAAAAATAATTTAAGTCACACTAAATTAAAAATGCTTTCGAAACTACCTAAGTGCATTCTGGATGTACATCAATATTTACATTTAGTGCCAATAAAGACAGTGCAAAACGAAAATTTTCTACTTATAAACAATGATACGCTAAATATAGTAGTGTTTAGTTGTGATAGCAATTTACATTTTTTGTGTAAGCAAAGTACTTTATATGTAGATGGTACATTTGAGCACTGCACTAAATATTTCCTGCAATTATTTACAATTTTTGCATTTGAAAATAATATTTATGTGCCTGTTGTCTTCTGTTTGCTCAAAGACAAAAAGAAAGATACATATAGCGATTTATTTCGATTACTGAAACAAAAGTGTGGTGAAAAAGGTCTTTGTCTTCAGCCTACTACAGTTGTCATGGACTTCGAAATGGCAATACTTTCAAGTGTAAGAGAAAGTTTTGCTGGTGTGAATATTATAGGATGTCGTTTTCATCTCACACAATCTTGGTAAGTTTCAGCATATATGTATACATTGTGTTTAGTAATGATTGTTAATTTTCTATTTTCCTATTAGGTGGAGAAAAATTCAGGAAGTGGGGCTTTCTGCGGAATATAAGGATAAGGAATCCGAAACAGGAAAATGGCTTAGGAACATTTTAGGGATAATTTTCCTTAAACCAGAAGAAGTTGGAGATTCGTTCGTTGACGACTTTCAGTCGGAGCAGCCAAACGACCCGCGTGTGACCAAATTTGCAGATTACCTCGTTGAAAATTATATTGACGAAGACGCTAGTTTTCCGCCTGAAATTTGGGCTGCAAATTCGGCTTGCTTGTCTAGAACAACAAACTGTTGTGAGTCGTTTCACTCAAAATTCAATAATTACTGTTCCTCACCGCATCCGAGTATACACAAGTTTTTGGATGTTCTGAAATATATGCAAAACGACACGTATATTAAAATAAATTGAATTGTATATGACTGTTTTCTTTAACATTACAATTTTGTAGTTTTCTTTTAGTTTAATATTCTAGTTAAGGTTTGAAATAAATACCTATGTAAAAATTGAATTATTTGTAGTTTTCGTTTCGTTTAATATTCTAATTAAGGCTTGAAATAAATACTTGCACACAAATAGCACTGTTTTATTCTTAAATTTATTATCAGAAATCCATTATTATTATCCGTGGTGCAATTCAGATAGAAATTTAGGATGCCGCGTTCGACCGTGGTGCAGTTCAGACAGGAGATTACATTTACCCAAAATGAAAAGGATTAAGTTGCTAATCCGTGGTGCAGTTCGTGTGCGCCCCATGAATGTAAACATATAAATTGGTATATGTAGTTATACTTTGCAAAATTAGTTTAGAATTGCGTATAAATCAAAATTTCATAATAAATAAAATAAAATGTAAAGTTTTGTAAGGGCTTTGGCCTCGTTGATTCGATCTTACTTGTGTAAGAGGACCATATGGCATTCCACTCTGACCTTACCAAATCCATTGTGGTCCTTTTGCCTCGTTAGAGTACCTTTTTCAGTCAACTTTAACAGTGGTTTTTCCATATACTTTCATTTTAAAATACTTACTTTTCCTTGAATATATAGTACCTGGTAATTAAATTATCGCCAGTCATGTATACTAAGAAATTTGTAATACATTTTTATATATAAATTGTTTGTATTTAAGTATATTTCAAATTTTCGATTGTAAACGGATTTAGTTGTTCAAATAGAATATATTCCTAGATAAAACTAGCATTATATTATAAGGAGAATCCTTATTATAGATTTTGTGTCAAGTACCTGCTATTAGGGTCTAAATACAGATAATGAAATATGTGAAAGTACTAGGAATAATATCCAATTTTAATTGAAGTTCGTACGTGCTCATATTAAGAAGTATATTAAAGTGTTTCACTAATATACTGCGAATTTTATTATTAATTTAATTTTCCGATGAATTTTTAAACTTTGTAATTTATTCGGAATGGGAAAAATGATAGTAAACCTAAAATAGACACTTTTAGAAATAGGCAATATTCAAACTGGCAAATTGTAATCATGAAAAAAGTCAACCGAATAACCGTATTACTTCGGGAAAATATTCCGTCAACATCAAGAGGTCGCAGTCATTGGCATGGTGTCTATAAAACCACCAAAAGAGCAAATCGACTAATTATAAAAACAGCACTCGAAAATAGACAATCTTCTGCTAGAAAGCTGCTTGATAAATTAAGAGTGTATATTATAAACATACCTAGGGTTTCATAAAAATCTCTTACCAGTATTATCTGAAAGAAGTGTTATTGTCACGTAAAACAAAAACTTTCGAAAAAGAATGTTATAGATATGATTTCGGCCGCATGATACATTGTTTTACGTTTGCCGACATGTTACTGTATATTTAATCCGATCAATTTAATTTGAAGTCAAACGGAAGAATATGCTTGCCGCACTAATGATTGTCCCAAATTTTGCGAAGTAGCCTTAAATTGTTTTCGAGAAACGATTGCCAATGTAACGCCAGAAAAATGGAAAATTTGCATTAAACATACAATTGAAATAGAAAATGTATATTTAGAAAATATCTATATTCATCAGGAATTTATATTTAATTTGAATGAAAGTGATAGACAGCACTGACATCGAGGATGTCCAAAATATATTATTTCAAGTGGTTGAGAGAAAATTAGTGCAATAATTAAAGCCAAAGGATAATTAACAAAATATTAATGTAAGATCTTCTATAAAGCATAAATAATAAATGATATTATTAATATAATAAATGTTGTATCAGTAGTATGTGTCTGTCTTTGTTAATTTCTGATAAATTAGAAAATATACGAAAATCAGAAGGAGGTTCTAATTCAATTGCCAAGTACTGTATTTTTAAAAAAAATTTCCTTCATGGTTTAGCTTTTATTGATTAAAACAATTAAACAAAACAATATGAATAAAATACCGTTTACAGAATTATAAAAAAATATTTATTCCAGTGGCATATTTATAGACGCATAAACGGCTTCTTTTATAATACATTTCAATGCAACAGTACTAATTAAAATTCAGGTCTCGTATAAAAAGATCCTTGTGATGCATATCTACTTACAAACAATTATTTTTCTTTAACCTCGACCTCTAAAACGAAACAACTAAAAGCCATCGAAGAAAAATCTAATAAATTTCATTCACGTTCATAATTTAATTTTAAAGCCCACAAAATGAGCGCGCTAATAGAAGGCTTCGTGACAAAGGAAAATATATCAGCTCGAAAAAAGTACTTTTGGACACGAAATATACGGATTAATTTAATGAAAGAACTTCCATAATTAATATGGAAAACTCCAAGATGTTTTGAGGAAATTAAGTAAGGGAAAGTCAGAACTAGGCGACGTGCAACGCGTCGAAAAGCTGAGGAACCACTACTATTTACAATGCAAATATTGTCCATTGTGGTATCGATTTGTTTACGATGGTAATTTATTGCGACAACTATAAATTAGTGCAGAGAAGTTGTGAGAAAATGAACACTGTACATTAGCGATATAACATAAAGGTGGGGCAGTTTGAGTAATAATATTACAGGTGAGGAAACACCAACAAAACTCAGTCTTAGGCATGAAACCTTATAGTTGTGAAGCATATATGCACTGTTAAAAGAATATATTAGAGCAGTAAGTGTACGTCTTATTTTGTTTTAATTTTTAATTAAATGTTATTTATTTTTCAACGGTAATAAGAATTTAAATAATTATTAATATTTTAAGTCTTATAACAAATTTTCCAGATTTATTACATGAATGAAAACAAACTAATTATAGGTTATTCGAGGTTAAAATTTACAAATATAATTATCAGAAAATTTATAAACACTATATATGTACATATATATATATATATATATATATATATATATATATATATATATATATATATATATATATATGTAGCAGATGTTACGCGTTCTAAATACAGTCTCTACAAAATTTTCGTCTTATTTGTCTTAATTCGTTATGTTATATTTATTTTTTTATATTAAAATGTTTAAACAATACCACATTTATTATAACTATAATAAAAAACTGTACATTTATATATAAATAAATATATTTTAATGAAAAACGCGAACCAAGGTTTTAGTTTTATAATTTCAAACATTCTTATTTTTTGTAGTTTAATCTAGAGCTATTGTTATAATTAAATTTTTCATATGACACTAAAACAACAAAAATAAAACAAATCTCTTTTTTGCTTTCTTTGTAAAAGATTGTATGATATGCAATCAATTCCTTTTCGAATTCATTTGTCTAATGAAATATTGCATGTAACTTTCTAAATGTCTCGAATTTGGGTTTAAAACAATTGAGGGGAGTCTAAAAGTAAATATCAAATACTCATTGAAAGGATAATATAGCTTTAATCATAAAAAATTCATTTTCTTTAAATTATTAATTTTTTTGTTGACTGCTTGTAATCGTTCATTACTTTTTTTTTAATTTAACATATTACTGGTAGTAATCATCATAATGCATTCATATCGAATGCCAATTTCTTCCTTAAAACGATAAAACATGGTTCGCCTTTTTATTTCACGACTGCGACGACGAATCAGTGGTTACTGAGCTCAGACAACGAAGCACAAACTTTTTGGCAAAAAACTATTTTACGTTTCAATGTATTCTCCTAATAACTATGCGTTAGTTTCAGTAATTCCCTCTTCATCCCATCCAAATCTTTTGCCGCTCAGCCAAATTTGCAGATTGGAGGAAGCATTTCGAAATATAGTACATAAATTTTTACCATTGAAACAGTCGAAGTGTGAATATATGCATTATCTTGTTTCTCCTTTAAGTAGCGCCTTTTGCATTGTACTGTATCATCCTGCAGATCTAAAAGCGATGCATAGTATTCGCCTTTTACTGTCTAGTCTTTTGAAGGTAATCGATAAGAAGAATCTAACAGCAGCCTCAAAAGAGCTGCCAGAACCTTTCCCACCGAGTGTACGGTTTTTTACCTTCTTTGAAGTACTCGTGCCAACCTAAGTCCAATGTTTTGATTGTCGATTCATTTCAGATGTATCTAGGTTTCGTCAAAAGTTATTATTTGCAGCAGAAATTCTTTCGGATCGGCTGAAATACATTTTCGTTCATATTTATGATCCAATCAACAAATGCCGCATAAACGAAACGAAATTAATTGTGTAAAGCCGCTACTACTTTGGCGTAATTTTATTTGACGGTCGTATACCACCATATCATGTACTTTTTAATAATTTTTGAAGTACGCACGTATTTTGGTTGTCCTCTGGGTTGTTTATCAAATAAAATTGGTCGGATCACATTTAAACTCAGATGTTCATCGTTTTATGGCGTTTTATGGAGGTTAGTCCCCGCAAACAGACTCCAGTTCAACTTTGATTTCATCGTTTGTTTTGTTGTTTAAAAGCAAGAACTCAATTGTTCCAATTGTTGCTTACTTTCGAGTAATTTGACCGGTACTTCGATTTTTCTGTTTTAAAACAAGTTAAAAACAGTTAACTTTCTATTAAAATAATAAGCATTTTTGCAATGAACACAAACTTTGACAGTTATGTGTTGAAGGACTGCCAACTTGAAAATAATATAAGATTTTTTATTAGTGCTGCCCTCTTTGCGTGGAGATCATTAATTACTCTTCTGCTCTCGTACATCTCTAAAAAGTATGTAGTTCATATCCGGGCAACATTTTATATTTCATAAGTTGATCATAATACCTGCATAACCCCAACTATTTAAACATATTATGAATATATCTTTTTATAATTTATTTCTGTTTGTAATCAATTCAAAAATACAAATCGTGTTTTGAGAAAGTAGTATGATAATTATTTGGGATTAATATCCTATGATATTTCACATTTTTGACTACTACTTGTGTAGATATTTATAAACTTTGTCTTTAACTCAAAGATTTCTTTAATTTACAAACCAACAAGGAATGTCGATTTTTACGTCTTCTAGATATTTATCTCGTCCACAACTGATGACTTGTTTGATAGAATTAGCTTTTAGGTTGTTTTTGATTTCGCTATTTGTTGCGTTTGTTATAACGCCGAGGAAATTGGACTGGAATGTTTCTATAATTTCCAACTATGAATTGAGTGCTGTTACACATGTGTATTTTCAAATCTATTTTGGTTTGTGGTATACCCAAATAGGTTTGAAAAAACCTATTTAAAAGAAGTTTATTTGTTAACGACAAATTCAACTTTGTTAATTTTAAATGAAAGACATTTACTAACATTTTTCTTCAATTTATAACGCGTCGTTTCATACAAACAATGAATGTCAAGACTTTTTGATCCATATTGTCTTCTAAAGGTTTTATAATTAACGGCTCCAACACCCTTTGCTACATTACGATTCAATAATATAACAAATATATTTCTCCAATACCTGACGCCGACATATAGCTCTGTAGCTTAATATCATCACACACCTGTTTTACAATAGACACTGTGCATTCGGGATTAAATATTTAAATGGATTTTCAACCCACGAATTATGTTACGGATTTCCAAAAAAAAGTATGAGTAAATAAAGCAAAATTTACTTCTTTCACATTAAAAAGCTAGAATACAAACTATAAAGAAACACACATAAGTATATTTAGTGGAGATCTTTTGCCCAAGCTAATAATTATATTTATTCTTAAAATAGAATTTCCCGTAATACGACAGTATAGATTGAAAATCTTTTCAAGCTGTTTGCAAAAACTAATACTCTGCACTACATCAATAGTTAACCCCCTTATTCTTTAGACAAACCATTCTTTTTAATTAACAATCGATTCTGACAGTGGTACGCCATCGGCGTCTTGTCTTCGCAATTATATCTTAGTTTCAGCGTTCAAATTTTTTCTATAGTATTTTATTTTTTCACGATTTCAACTTAGGAATAACCCTTATGTATTAAAAAGTAGATTGCGACTACTGATAAGAATACTTAATTTATTTAATTTTAATTATTTTTATCACGATCAACTATGACAGTAAACAAACCTTGATCTATTCTTACACTCGTGTTGGTTCACCTTAAATGAGAAGAAAAATCACGACGTACCTTCTCGGAAAGTAACCCTGACGCTAGTGCGGTTAGCCAGTAACTTAGCATTGAGTTTTCAGCTAATACATTTGAAACGGCATTAATAAATAACAAATACTAAAATTTTGCAATTTTAATCATTAGAACTTTAAAACCAGAACAAATCAGCCACAGTTATTAAAATTTGATTTAAATTAATAGCGCAATATTAGGACGAAAATCGACAATATAATAATTGCAATTTGAAAAAATAAAACCAAATATCGACATCAAAAATATTAAATTGTTATTATCTTACAAGCTCGTACATATCCTCTTAAAACAAAATATTCATCTTATCTTGATCAATGCAAAGTCTCAGTATCGTTCAGTGAGTAGGATGATATCCAATAATACGATTAAGGTTCGTTACGATCAAGTCTTTGACTTGTCTCAGTTAAACGCAACTCATAATATATTTAGAGTTCTTACGAACAGGTTTTTACTACTACTGCGTCATGCACTTAATTTTTTTATGTAAAAGGAAAAAACATATTTTACCATATTTCTCCAACATTGTAAAATTATATATGCATAATGCTCTTATCATAACACATAACATAATCGCGTTGTAGTAAAATTGGAAACCAACCAACAAATGATGTAAAATAAACATTGCAATGTTATTGGAGTTTACAGGTAATTCCCAAACGAATCAGCAAATGCTATTATAATTATCTTAGTGGTTTGTGCCATAAATATAACGGTACGACTACCATGAAGTATCTGTTTTTTCTTCTAATCCAAAAAAAAATATGAACATATCTTTTTTATTTAGAAACATAAAACATTAAAAAAAAACTAACTTAACAATATGATCTTTCACATAACATTAATGTGAGCTTGTTTCACATTTAAGTTAATTTCTTTGTTTTAAATCTAACATCGTAGGTTCTTACCATATTTATAATTATTTGATCATCCTAAATAACTATTAAAAATGAAGCTGAATAATTTCAAGAATTAACTTAAATAGATTTTGGTATGTTATTGGGACTCCAAGTTTATTTCAACGTACATACATATTTGTTATTTGTGTGTGTATATATATGCAAAAGAACACTCCTTTATTTATTATTTAAAAATATTTTACTTATTTCCAATTCTGCCGTATTAATTACATAGTAACATATTTACACTATCGGTCATATTTATTTGCCCACCCTTAGTTTTAGCCAAAATTATTAAACTATCAAATGTGTACTGAACATTTATTTATTGTACCAATACAATAGTGTAAAATAAACATAAAATAGTTACATTTTTCTTATATAAAAACTTTATCATTAATTATTATTAAATTTTGCTCTCATCAATGTGCCCACCTTTATTTTTGATAATTGCGGCACATAACCGCGTGCATCCTTTCAATTAATTTTTGCAGTGTATCTTCTGTAATTTGTGCCCAGACTTCTTGAAGTTGTTCCCACAATACAGTGGTGGATGATAGAGCACGTTCTCGAACCTTCCGGTCCAATTCTTCCCAAAGAAGCTCTATTGGGTTCAGATCAGGACTTTGAGCTGGCCATACCATTATAGAGATTTGCCCTTGCTCTTCTAGTTGACGCAAGTAATCGCCACACAATCTAGAAGTGTGTTTCGGATCGTTGTCCTGTTGAAATACAAAGTTTTCGCCAAGAATCCTTAGTCCTGAAGGAACAGCGTTATTTTCTAAAATTTCCTTGTAGCCTTCTTTTCTTAGGATTCCCTCAATTTTGACGAGTTCGCCTACATATCTTCCACCAAAACACCCCCAAATCATTACTGAACCTCCTCCATGTTTTACGGTAGGCGCAATACATTCTGGCAGTACTCTTTCTCCTGCGGATCTTCTTACGAATATTCGCCTTTTACTACCGAAAAGATCAAACTTCGATTCGTCTGTCCACAACACATTATTCCACTGATCAATCGTCCAATTCTTATGTTCTTTAGCTCAATTTAGTAGTTTTATCTTGTTTTGCTTTGTTGTAGTGGTTTTCGCAGAGCAATTCTTCCGTATAAATCCGCTTGCTTTCACCTTCCCTGTACCGTGGACACACTAATTGGTTTAGCACGCGCTCTATTCATTTCAGCAGCAATTTCTGGTCCTGTTTTTCGTCTATCGCGTCTACTTATCCGTATTAGATGTCGGTCATCTGCAGATGTCGTCGCTTTGCGTCGTCCAGATCTTCTTTTGTTGGAAAATGTACCACTTTCTTCAAATTTTTAACGTTATAATCAATGGTTCTGCGATTTAATCGTAATTCTTTTGCAATTTCGCGATTACTTTTACCCGTACGATGATAAGCAATTATCATAGCACGCACTTCAGCAGATAATTCCTTCGTCTTCGGCATTGCATTAAAATATTCACAATAACTCACTATTTCACTGTTTTCGCAACAAAAGATGAACGATGAGTGACATAAAATTTATTTTCCTTTTTGAATAAAACATCCTAATATTGTAATTGGTTAGTACAATAACACAATATTGGTAATACCTTTCGGAAATGCAAGTAAAACTGTTAATACTGTAGGGATTACCCTATATAATATGTATGGTATTTTTCCAATTTATGACACCTTTACGATATATCATAAACAATTTAAGATTTTCGTAGAAATTCATATGGAACTACTTCCACTAATAATATTGTTGAATAATAATAATACAGATTTTTCGAAAGATAATCCGTATTTCAGGAAACACATAAAATTGGGGTGGGCAAATAAATATGACCGGTAGTGTATATATTGAATACCATTTGTAAATTGCACTAGATACGACATTTTTTCCCAGATATTTAAAAATGGAAAAATTCCTTTATTTTTTTAAGCAAAAAGCGTGTCGCTAATTACTATGTAAAACCTTACCGCAAGAAAATAAATTTACAATTCACTTGCGGTGTTGCTATAGCAACCTTGTTAAAAAATTATTTCTCGAATTTATTTACGCAGTTATGCCAATTAATTATTACTATTGTTTCAAATATTCCAAGAACAATACGAAACGGTTTTAAAATTATTGAGTTACAAAAGTTACACATTTGATTTTAGAGATTATTCTTTTCATTGACACAACGTTAACATTCTGGCCTTTCTATTATTTCATTGTATACAATAAATATAAATATATATTTATACGTGCATTGTGCAAACGATAATAACATTAAAAAGGAACTTTTTAAATTACCTGTTTAAGATCACGACAGCCTCCTAGCAATGTTAATTTTTATAGCACTAATTCTATTTTTTCCAATGAACAAGTAAATAATATTTCATCTTTAAATAATCACAAACAACGCAATTTATCACTTGAATTACTCTGTATTTACACTTACATAATTCCATAAATTATTATTACGCAAACATGCTTTCTAATATTAATTATCAATTAATAAGTGTTGGCACTACTTCGTTAAAAGTTACGAGAATAATACTGTCAAATTTTAATTAACCAACGCTAATGTCATCACAATAAGACTTATTTTTGTCTAATCAAATGGTTATGTTGAAACTGCATTTAATCCAACCAAAAGTGAATCATGTTGTGTAATTTGGTGAAATTCTATCAGTTGCAGGAGAAATGGGGACGTATATTCGAATTTACCTAATATCCGTAGTTTTCGGCGTCGCATTGGGGTATCGGCTGCCGGAAACTGTCATACCCAGCGAATATGAAGTACAGATCACAACGAATCTTGGCGATGAAGGTGGCAAGTTCGATTTTAAGGGAA
Source organism: Dermolepida albohirtum (assembly GCA_031893035.1). NCBI lineage: Eukaryota > Metazoa > Arthropoda > Insecta > Coleoptera > Scarabaeidae > Dermolepida > Dermolepida albohirtum. The sequence continues at coordinate 121,795 of JAVIWB010001893.1, read as the reverse complement.
AAGTTTCAATTGATGTAAGTGACCGTCGACTTAAGCAACATTTCTCTTTTATAAAATACAATTTGGGCTCTCTTCCGTGCACTAACAATTAGTTCAATAACTAATTGAAACAAAATAAAAATTTTTAAATTCTTACGATTAAAACTTAAATTATAACCAATTAATTAGGCGAAGTTTGATATATTATATATGTATATATTTTATTTTTACATGCGTATTTATTTTCAATATAAATACTTTTTATAATTTTTTTACTGGAAGCTGGGTTTCTCAGAAATATGTCTTCTAAACATGTTAGAACTACCCTTTAAGATGTTAAAGAACGAGTTTCAATCATCTGGTACGTAGACTTCTGCGGTCGTGGTCCACGCTATCTGCTTCTGGGTTTCCGGGCTGGAACCGCTTCACTTGTATATCTGCCAACGTTTCGTAACCATTTGTATGGGACATCCTCAAGGCTGAACTACTGCAGTGAAACTGTTTCAGTGCAGTAGTTCAGTAGCTGTGTTTCAGTGCAGTAGTTCAGCCCCGAAGATAATATATAAATGGGTACGAAACGTCGGCATATATACAAGTGACGCGGTTCCAGCCCGGAAACCCAGAAGCAGATAGAGTTTCAATCATTTTATTTTCGGTAAAGAGGAACGAAAAGAAATTATGAGGTGATAAAGGACCATACACGATATTATTTAACAGACTCTCTGAGGGCTCGCATTATCATGATGAAGATAATACGACGATTTTGGTGCGTTTTACGCATTCCTAATAACTCAAACAAATTATATACTAATCAGCTTCAACAGTCCATTGACACATGACCAGTAATTGAGAAAAATGCTATGATAATTTTTTAAACGTTGCGAATATTTCCGAATATTTCTTTGCTTCCTCTGGCAATGGAATCTAACCATTACATGTGACTTTCCCCAGCTAAATGTCCCTAAATAACCTCATATATTGTTCCATATCAGCGCCTATGAATGCCTAAATGCCACATGTTATAGCCGATCTATAACTTCTCGTAAGGCATCGATGTGTGTTGTAATAGCAAAGGATGAAGGACAACCTTCACAAAATTCGCCACCCCAATCCCTACACCCACACTAATTCTGCATACCAGTTTTACACAGTACCATTTTATAGTGCACTCTTACAAACAAGCAAATAAAATCGGTTAATGCATCGTTGTTGTATTATTTCATATAGAAAATCATACAAAAATCGTTCGAAATTGTTCACGAGAACACTCTTTCAAAGCAATGCGCAAATAAAACAACTTGGTTTGTTTTTGATATGTTGATTGTCTAAATTTTCAGAAATCATATTCTCAACTTTCATTTACGCCACACAGTACTAATTTTGTAAAAATCTTGGTTAGCAACTCAATTCTAAAATTAATTTCAATTAACAAAACATAAATTTACAACGAATAATCTTAATTTTATTTAATGCTTATTAGCTTGTTAAATGTTTGGTATTAATTATCCATCTATAATATCTTATTGAGCGCGTAATAAATACAAATAAATTTTATGCAACAATAAGACATTTTATTGAGTACACTGTCATAATAATAATAATACAGCGCAATGTATAAAGTTATAAAGCATTACATGCTTGCGCGAAAGAGACAGAATAGCAGAAAACTGTGTCAATATCAGATCGACTCGTAGTTAGAGACAAAATCCGATTAAAAAAGACATTCTCGTTTTCGCTTTCTCTTAGCGTGAATGTACAATTACAAAACGAGCGCAAATTAACACAGTGTTATTATAGATTGTTGTTTGAGCATTTTGCTTGGCCAACGCATAATTATTTAGTTATTATCATTAATTCACATGCTTTTTTTGTCTTGCTTATGAATGAGACTAAAGAGATATGAATGTTTAAATCATCCGTCTAATGAAATTTGAAATCAAAACGTGTCGAATTATCACATACGAAAGTTTCACTTTCAATTTAGCAGCTTTCTACCAACTTAGATTACAACCTTTGTATAACAACCAATTTTATAAATCTGTCCTACTATATACAAGGACATCCAAAATTAAATTCCATCAATGTTCCTACTATCTTTCACTGTCAATAATAGCAGTATATTTTGGAAAATTAACAAACACTAATACGTGTGAGTAGTTGTTCTTTACATAGTGTAAGTACAATTTTGTTCGGTACAGAAAATACATGAATTGGATTTGTTGAGATATTTGTTTGGAAATTGATTGTTAAAAAACTGGAAGAAGTTATATAAAAATTAAGTAAATTAAGTTTCACATGAATATTTACGTAGACCGCGAAAATCTTCAGAACAACATTAGATGGGGTAACTGAAAGTTGAAAGTATAATTTAACATTTTACTGGTTCAACGCTACTACTTAAAAATAATAGTTTCATTTGGAAGAAATTCAACTGATTCAACAGAAATACTTCGAGTTCCGTTTAGAATATCACAATTGATAACTAAACTTGTATTTATGATTACGAGTTCAAACCTAAACATTACTTAATTCTTTGGATGTTGAGTCTAAAGTTGTTCGTTCTTGAAAAATTATTGTTGCGTTTCCTCAATTTTTAGTCAAGTAACTGTTGCTGCTTTAGAGGATCAAAGTACTGTAAATACTAGTTATTAAACAACAATTTATTTACCACCATTCATCACAATACAGCTTACACACAACGGTCAAACAATTAAATATTTGAAATCGAAAAATGTGCCAATATAGTCTTTATCTACCATTTTGTAATTTCTTTAAAATTCGTGGAGAGAGTTTTTCAACATCTTTAGAGGCAGTTGACAGGTTTATATGACATGTTTCTGTATTTAAGCGCATGCAAAAATGTAGAATCTATACATTTTTGCATGCGGTTTGTTGGTAAGGTAAAGGCGATTACTTTAAAAAATAATACCATTTATGCCGAGTAATTTACCTTTGCATATTTACTGTTTATCTAAAAACTTTATATAATAATTTTAGAGAATATACCATTCACGAGAAAATGCACAATTTTAATATATAAGTTAAGTGGAAGTTATATAAATTATGTGAAAATATGTACCAAAATGAATATTGTTTTTCTATTATATCTTAGATTGATATTCTTCTAAATTACCATTTAACCTCTGTGTTTAGAGTTTTTTGACACCAATTCACCCTAACTGCTTTCTGTTCTTCGATCAACAGATGCTGCACCCAAAGGGAAACTAATTTTTTTACACACAATTCCTTATGCAATTTTTTTAATTGAGGTTTTTAAAATCTCCAATAATGCTTCAATCTAGCGATATGTCACATGTCGATCTTCGGTGATGAACTTGCGCACAGCATCGATGTTTTCCTGAGTGACTGCCGTTTTTGGTGAAACTACTCTCGGATAGTCGCTAAGACTAATCTGTCCACGTTTGAATTCTCCATACTAACGAGAAATTGTTAACTGATGTGGTACCTGATTGTCGAAAACAGAAACCAACTCAGCGAGGCATTCTTGTTGCGATAATTGTCTTCGAAAATTATAAAAATTTATTCCGCAAAAATGTTCTCGGTGTAGTTCCATTTTTCAACTAACTTGTGAACTTTGATAGTTCGTTGTAGCTACAACACTACACGTATCGCCTTGAAACTTTCCATTTAGGTTAACTAAGATGAAGGTCAATTTTTAGTACCGACGTTTGATTAGAGGCGCCTTCTATGTCCCACTATGCAAAACTTAAAACACATCCCACTTTCAAAGGGTACTAGGAAAGTTTTGCAATACATCTTTATTTATTTAATTTTTTCAAAGTAATTTCCTCCACACTCAATACACCTTTCCATCCTCCGAAACCAATCTTTAAACCAGTTCTGCCAAGTTTCACTAAGGAGTAAAATACTCGTGGTCCCAAGCCCGCAGAAGGTCCTTATCACTGGAAAACCGCCTCCGTTTTAGCTTCATTTTCACATGCGGGAACAGTGCAAAGTCGCAGGGAGCAAGGTTTGGACTGTAGGGAGGGTGCTCGAGAAGTTTCAATCCTGTCGTGGTCAAATATTCAGTGCAGGCTTTGGCACGATGAGCTGGAACATTATCGTGATGAAGGAACCAGGTGTCCATTCTTGACTTTGGCCACAGGTTCTTCATAGATCCAATGACTTTAGGCAGGCACTGTTCAGTATACCACTTAGCTGTGACTGTCTTCTCTGTGTCCAAAACGACGCGTTCCACAATTCTACTCGATTTGAAAAATATAGCTATCATTTTCTTCTTTACAGATCGGGATTTTCTGACAACTACGGGTATGTCCTCATCATCAGACCTAAACTTTGTTTTGAGCTTTTGTCGGCGCATCGTAATAGTACAGCCAAGTCTCGTCACCTGTCACGATGTTGTTCACATACTGAAATTGTCCTTTATTAAACTTTTTTAACATCTCCCGGCATCAAGTCGCACGTCGTGTCATCTGCTCTTCAGTCAGTCAATGCGGCACCCAGAGAGAACAAAGTTTCTTCACGTGCAAATAATCAGGCAGAATAGAACGAGTTGCTGGTGCATTTAGGCCTGAAGTACTCTCTACCTGTTGGTAGGTCACTCGCCTGCTCTCGCCAAGCATTTTCCTCACAGTAGTAACGTTTTCCTCCGTAACTGACGTTCGTGGCCTTCCCAGCCTCTCAGCATCCTCCACAGTTAAATTTCCCCTTTGGAATTCTCTATACCACCTGAGTATCGTTGTGCGATGTAGATAAACATCACCTAGTACAAGAGTAATTTCTTCGAAGCAGTGGTCTATGTTTAAACCATGCACGAAATTATAACGCAAAACTGCCGAAATAGGTTGTAATTGTTGTTAAATTGTTCATAGTAGACATTATTTCTAAAAGTATATAAATTTCAATTAACACAAGTTAAATTAACATTGGATAGAAGTAGTGATCGGAAGGAAATATCGAATAATTTTAGATAATACCATAAATTTTAAAATAATCACAGTATAAATAATTAAAACTTAGCAATTTATTGGAAAAGTATATGTAGAGTTTAATACAAAATCATTTATTAGGGAAAGTTAAGAAATAGAACATTTGTAATGGGTTTATGAGAGTAATAAAAAGGATAAGATTGTTATAGATAACATTATATGTAAAGTAGGAAATAAGGAGGAAATTGGTAATGCAAAGATTTCAAATAAATATTATTGTTATAGATAACACTATGAAAAGTTGGATTTATGATAGGAAAAAGTGAGATTGTTGTAACACCTGTAAATTTGAATATTTATTTTTAAAATTATATTTTATGGGGATAAAAGAAATAGGAAATTAAAATATAAATAGAAATAGAAATTATTGATTTATAATTAATTTAATTCACTAACCGTTAGTAAGATTAAGAAGAGACGTTAATTTTTTGTTTATTGTTAAAATCTTATGGACAAAAAATATTTATGACATGATGTTAAATGTTAAATGACACCAGAATTAAAAATTCGGAGATTCCCTATTAGTCGATTGCATAGTAAACACGTATTGTGTACCTAAAATAAAAAAAAATGAGATACGTAAAAGAAAACATTTTTAAAAAGGATAGAGAAATACTTACAACGATATTTAAGTAAAATAATAACTGGACTGTTTATTCCAACAGGTAGTAGATTATGAATAAGTGTTATTATAGTTATTTAAAGTGAGTAAACTATTTCAAAAACTATTATTTTTATTATCAGTGAAATAAACAAAAACTAGTTGTGATAGTATAGTCCATACATACGAGGATAGTTTGACAAGTAGTGAGAAGCTTTCAGCAAAATGGGTGCAGCGATTGCCTACGACTGATCAAAAGTTCACTCGTTTGGGCATTTCCAATGAGTGTTTGGACATTTATAAGCGGAACCCGGTTGATTCTTGTAGACAGTTTGTTACTTGCGATGAAACTTGGATACACTACAGTACATTCGAAAGTAAACAACAGTCGAAACAATGGTTAGAACGTGGTTCTGCACCTCCAAAAAAAGCGAAAACCACTTTATCGGCAAACAAGGTGATGGAATCAATTTTTTGGGATTCAAAGAGCATTTTGCTCATTGATTACCTTCAGAAAGGTGCCACAATAAACGGACAATATTATGCAGAACTTCTACAAAAATTAAATGTTGAGATTCGTGCTAAACGGCCAGGAAAGGCAAAGAAAAAGATTCTGTTTCACAGAGACAATGCTTCCTCGCATACCAGCACAGTAGCGATGTCCAAAATCCACGAGTTGCATTTCCAAATAGTACCGCATGCGCCTTATTGGCCGGATCTAGCCCCTTCCGACTTCCACCTTTTTCCAAAATTGAAAACGGCACTATTTTGAAAGAAATTTTCGTCTAACGACGAGCTTGTCATCTTCGTAAATGAGTATTTTGCAAGCCTTCCGGAATCGCATTTTAGAGATGGCATAAGGGCATTGGAGCACCGTTGGAATAAATGTATTGCTCCTTTAGGAGAATATATTGAAAAATAAAAATTATTTTGTATTTAAAAAATTCGTTTTTCTTTTCCATTCTCACTATTTGTCAAACTACCCTCGTAGACTAAATTAGTTAAAGCGCAGGAACGTCTTTAAAAATAAGTCAAATATAGAAGAATACAAAGCTTCATGCTGAGAAGAACGACATCTAGGAAGCAGGACGGCAAGGAAGATTAAGAATACTTTATTTAAATGGAGAATATTAAACATTCTTTAAATTAAAAATAGAGTACCGAAAATGAATTATTTAAAAAATATTAATAGAAAATTAGCCGAAATTAAAAATTAGATCAAATATATTCAAAAATTTAAAATATTAAAAAGGTATTTAGTTATTAAATTGTATAATTTTAAGCCGGAGTTTTCAATTAAAGTTTAATAGGAATTAATTAACATAATAATTATGTTAATTGTTAAATGATAGAAGGTTTTATTTATTTTGATTTACAATATACAGTTTATTTAAAATTTGGAATCTTTTATATATAATATAACAGTTAGTAAACATATAAAATGATTCAAAGTATCAAATTAATTTTTATTCTTTTGGATAGTAAATTAATATTTATAATAAATCATTTTGATAATAGTCATAAAGATAATATTGAAGAAAGTCAATGTATTATATTAAACCCACTATATAAGATTCGAAGGCAGAAAGGAAAGGTATATAAAATTTATTTTTCATTTATTCTAAACGAATTTATTAAATGCTGCAGTCGGTAGACACTTTGACTTCTTAAATGTTTATCTTTATCTATATCTCATCAAACCGGTGTATGATTAAAGACCTTGAGAAAGAGTAAAAATAAATAATTAAGCTAAAGTAAGTACCAGTTCATTAATACGTTTTATTTTGCACACAATTGCTTATTATTAATTACAAGTAAATTTGAATCTAGATATTAATTTATTTTGATTCCGAGCACATGGGGAGTACTTTGAAGGAAATAGTATCCTCTAATATGCCATCCCACATGTATATTTTTAAAGTAATATTCAGGGAATTACATCGGCACGCCTAGTATGTTAATGAAAAAGTAACAAAGTTACAAGCATGATGTCGCCATATTATCCGTGTTTGAAAATTACTGCTAAATTTACATAAATCAGGGACTTTTATTCTGAACTAACAAATGTAACTTAGAACAGAAATATTTAATTAGTTTTATATTACATTATTACTGTTCCCTCATTACCTTTTTCTTCCGATATTATAGATCAATAATACAATAGAAAACAAATATTTTTATTTCATTTATTCTATCTTAACATTTTACACAAACTGCAGGTTACATGCACTACTCCGACGAACAACATTACGTTGCATTCTAAAAATCTTCGAATGAATAAAGACGACATCCACGTTTATCCCATAGGATCAAAATCAGATAAGAATCTCAAAGTAACAGGCATTAATCATGTTAAGAAAGACGATTTTCTCATTATACATCTGTCAGAGTCTTTAAAAGATGGTCATAAGTATACAGTTGAAATAACATTCGAAGGCGATTTAGAAGAGGGTCTTGCTGGTTACTATAAAAGCTACTACACCAACAAAGCGGGCAATAAAACATGGTTGGCCGTAACACAGTTCGAACCATCCGATGCTAGAAGGGCCTTCCCATGTTTCGACGAGCCCGCCATGAAAGCTAAGTTCAAGGTTACTTTGGGAAGAAACAAAAAATATAGTTCCATTAGTAATATGCCACTGATAAAGACAGTACCCATGTAAGTGTAATAAAATTTTAAAACGTCTACCTAAATTTATGAGTTTTCCTTAGGGAAAAGAAGCCGAACTGGGAATGGGATATGTTCGAAACATCTGTACCAATGTCAACGTATTTAGTAGCTTATGCGGTTACTGATTTTGACTACGAAATCGCACCAAAATTCGGAAACAATGTCACATTTAGAGTATGGTCTAGAAGAGAGGCCTTGGATCAAATTGAATTTGCTAAAGAAATAGGACCAAAATTTTTGTCTTTTTATGAAAAATTCTTTGACATCGATTATCCACTTCCCAAACAGGATATGATTGCGTTACCGGAATTTTCAGCTGGAGCCATGGAAAATTGGGGTCTTATTACCTACAGAGAAACTTATCTTCTTTACGATCCTAAGCAGTCTTCCCAGACAAACAAAGTTAATGTAGCAAGTGTAGTTGCACACGAATTGGCTCACCAATGGTTCGGAAATTTGGTCACTATGAAATGGTGGACTGACTTATGGTTAAACGAAGGTTTTGCGACATATATGTCAGCAGTAGCGCTAGAAAATTCGTTCCCGCAATGGAAGTCCTTGGAAGAAGAAACCGTAGATAATATTTTAGCTGTATTTAACTTTGATTCCTTAAAAAATTCACATCCCGTAAGTTTTGTATGCATTCGCATTCCATTCATATTAACGCTTAACTAATTACAGGTGTCGGTTCCTATAGGTCATCCGAAAGAGATAGACGAAATTTTCGATACCATCTCGTATAAGAAAGGTTCCTATTTGTTGCACATGATGTCCAATTTCTTGGGACAAGAAACGCTGCGCAAAGGTGTTAGTAATTATTTGAAAATTCATAAATATAGTAATGCTGAAAAGGATGATCTGTGGCATTCTATTACTGAGGAAGCTCACAAGAATGGCGCTTTATTAAAAAATCTCACTGTCAAAACTGTAATGGACAGTTGGGCTTTACAAACTGGCTACCCTTTGCTTACTGTAAAAAGAAATTATGGTCATGGAACTGTGGAAATAAAACAGGTATGTTAACTATATAATTTCATTATATACAGAAAAAGTTTTAATAATTACATCAGTAGAAATATTATATAATTTCTGTAAATTAGTTTGGGTATTAGTTTTAAGTACGTCATTTATAATTTTATTGTAGAGGTAGCTGAATTTATAAATTAAAAATTAAAGATTTTAAGACATTAAGGTTTCGATTTTTACGTAGACATTTAAACACTTCTCAACTTCAGCAAGAATCAAAACACAAATAGTTGCTATACGTTTGTATTTATAAATAAACGCCGTCATTTGCCCCATTTATAATTATAGGAAAGATTCTTTAGAGATCGTAGCAACCTTGAAACCGAATCTACAAAATGGTGGGTTCCACTTAGCTTTACTACAGAAAGTGAAAACTTCTTCAACGATACCAGAGCAAGATTGTGGTTACCTCCTGACAAAGACCAACTCATAATCGAAGGTTTTCCAAAAGACAGCGACTGGATTATATTCAACATAAAAGCCTCAGGTATTCTCTGACTGAATTCATTGTTCTAAAAACATAATTTGCTTTGCTTTTGTCCATTTAGGTCTTTATAGGGTAAATTACGATGAAAAAAATTGGAATTTATTAATTGAAGCCTTGAAGAGTGTCGATTTTGAAAAAATTCCAATCCTAAATCGCGTACTTCTGATTGACAATTCCGCTCAACTGGCTTGGATAGGCCGTTTGGATTATAGAATCTTCTTCAATGTCTTGAGTTACCTTGAACAAGAAAGAGAATACCTACCGTGGAAAGCAGCGATAAAAAGCATCGATGGGTTAGATAATTTATTAAAAAGAACATCGGTTTACGGTGAATTTAAGGAATATATGAAGAAAATTATCAGTCCGATCTACAGTAAAATCGGGGGATTCCAGAGCATCGACGAAAAGGATGACAGATTTGACGTTCTACAACACAAAGTTCTTGTGACGAGTATTTCTTGCAGATATCGTGTTGAACATTGTGTCGTAGAAGCTGTGGAATTATTCAAAACCCATCAAACAAATGATACTAAAAAATATGAGTAAGTAGATTAAAAATTTTGTTTTACAACTATATATTTTTTTAGAATATGGTTGGTAAATTTTGTATTTCCTTCCAGGTTAAAATTCGAATTTACTTAACTTACTTACTTAATCCTATAGACTCTTATACCTTTCGGTGTCGAGTCATGCTGGAGTCGAGTCCAACGCTTCCCCTCTCCATATCTCCCTCCACTTTCCTCTGTTGCTCGCCAAAGCCTTTATGTTCTCCCATCCTACTCCCATCTTCCCAGCCGCCGCCCGCACTTCATCCCTCCACGTTCTTCTCGGTCTACCCCTCTTCCTCTTTCCAATCTCCCTGGCCTCAAACACCTGCCTAATCAACCTCTCCTCGCCCCTTCTCATTATATGACCCAACCACCTTAGCTGACCCTGTTCTATCGTCGTTTCTATTGGGATTATGTTTAAATTTTCCCTAAATACCTGGTTCCTAATTTTATCCATCCTCGTTTTCCCCTCTATTTTTCTCAGGAATCTCATCTCTGTGCTTCTAAGTCTACTCCTCTGCCGCTGTGTTGTTGTCCAAGATTCGCACGCGTATGTGATTGTCGGTTTTACAACTTTTCTAACTATTTCCGCTTTTACCTGGCTTGGTATTTCCTTCTTGCTTAGGAAGCCGTTCTTTATGCTGTTATATAACCTACCGGTCTTTGCTATTCTTTCATTTATTTCGTCGTCCAGGGATCCTTCCTTGTTTATTACCACGCCTAAGTATGTGAATCTATCCACCTGCTCTATTATCTCGCTATCTATCTGTATCATGTGCTTCTCCTTCCGTGCTCCAATTATCATTGTTTTAGTTTTCTGTTTATTTATTTTCATATTTAGTTTCTTCAGTTCTTCGTTAATAATAGTAACATTTCTTTGCAGCTGTTTCTCTGTTCTCCCTATTATCACCATGTCATCCGCATAACATAGTTCCGTCAAGCGTACACATTTTAATCTCCAGTATCCAACTGGATATACTTCCAGTCTACCTCTACTCTGCATAATTGCTTCATCTAGAACCAAGTTAAAAAGTAATGGGCTCAGAATGCATCCCTGTCTCAGTCCAATTTTGTTAGCAAATGATTTGGATTTTTCATTTCTTATTCTTATGTAACTCTCAGTTTTTTCGTAGAGGCTTTGTATGTTTTGTATTAGCCCCCTTTCTATTCCTCTACTCCTTAATATTCTCCAAACATCTTCTCTTCTCACTCTGTCAAATGCCTTCTCCATGTCAATAAAACAGGCGTATCCGTCCTCCAGATCTAACGGCCCTCTCTGACAGTAGCCTGAGAACAAAATATCTGGTCGTTTGTTCCTCTTTCCTTTCTAAATCCACTTTGGCTCTCCTCCAGCTCGTTCTCTAAACTACTTCTAAGTCTATGCTCCAATATTCTGGCATATATTTTTCCTACCACGCTACCAAGCGTTATACCTCTAAAGTTTGCACAGTTCATGCTATTGCCCTTTTTGTATATCGGTGTTATAATGCCTATCTGCCAATCTGAAGGCACTTTATGTTCCATTCTTGCCTGATTCATAATTTCCAAAAGTTCTTGTCTTCTCTCCTGGTTCATATATTTTATCATCTCTGTCGTGATTTCATCATGTCCCGGTGCTGTACCCATCTTCATCCTCTGTATTGCTTCTATTAATTCTTCCTCCCTTATTCTTTCTGTCTGTCCACTCTCTTCCTGTGTCATCTTTTGCTGTTCCTTATTTTGGTAATCTCTCAGAACGTCTGTTTCGTCCTCCTCCAATAGTTCCTCGAAGAATTCCCTTCATCTTCCCATAATAATCTCTTCTTTAGTAAGTACTTTTCCACTTCTATCCCTCACATTCCTCAACATATTCGCTCTCGGCCTTCTCATTTGTTTAAGTGCATTGTAAAACAGCTTCTGATTTTCTTTAAACGCTTTTGTTAGTATGTTGCCGAAGTCTATCCATGTTTTTTCTTTACTCTCCTTTATCGCCTTTTTAGCTTCTATCCGTTTCCGCTTGTATTCGTCATAGTTTTTCTGCGATCCATCTGTCAGGTATCTCTTCCACATCTGTTTCTTATCTTTCACAATTCTTTGTTTCTTCTGTCCACCAGGCTGTTCTTTTTCTCGGACCATTAGTTATTTTTGAAACCCCACAGCTTTCCTTCGCTGCCCTTATTAAACTTTGTTTGTATTCTAACCATCTCTCTTCTATCTGTTGATATCCTGTTCCCTTTCCTCCATGTATCCTCAGTTGTCTCTGGTATTCCTCTTTAACCTTTTCCTCTCTTAATCTGTAGCTTCTAATCTTTTCCTTGCTTATTCTCCTCTTATCCCCTCCTTGCTCTTCATAACCCATTTTCATATCCATTCTGACCATATAGTGGTCGCTACCTATTTCTGCACCTCTCTTCACTTTTGTCCTTTAACAGGCTCCACATCCTCTTACTGACCAGATAGAAGTCTATAATTGAGCGTTCCCCTCTGCTCCTGACTTTCCTTGTGTATTTGTGCACATCTTTATGTTTAAATTTAGAATTTCCTATTATTAGATCATTTTCCATACTTAAGTTAATGATTCGTGTCCCATTATCATTCAGTATATCTTCCCCCTCCCGGCCCAGCCACCTTTCTATTCCTTGATTATTTCTTCCCACTCTACCATTTAGGTCTCCCATTACCACTATATTATTATTCTCTGTGTTATCTATTGTCTCTTGTAGTTTTTCAAAAAATAAGTTTTTCTCTTCATTTAATGCATTTCCGCTTGGTGCATAAGTTACTATAAAATAGTACTTTTCTTGTTTGTGTAACATTTCCAGTTCCATAATTCTTTCATTCACCATTTTAACATCTATAATGCTGTTTTTATAGTTTGGGCTTACTATTATCGCTACCACCGCTTGTGCTACTGTCGTTTCATCCACTCCTGACCACCACATCCACTAGCCCTCATTTATCTCTTCCATACCCCTTTCCTTCTTCTTCGTTTCTGTTGGCCCCAATATATCAAATTTCATTTTCCTCATCTCTCCCACCATCTCTATCTCCTTACCCGCAATACCCCTAACGTTCCATATCCCTAACGACGTTCCCTCTCTTCTTTTCAGTTTCCCTTCCATCATCTTTTCTCGTGTCATGTTCTCTCTCTTCATTCCACCTCCATTCGTTCTGCTTATTCGTCCCATATTCCCCGTTCCCGTGTTCGTCATAGCTCCCCACCCCCCGATATCTACATCTCCCCTCCCCTCCCTCATCTCCACATTCTTCAGCCTACTCGGGTCAGTGTTTCTATTTTTGCTATCGCCACCCAACTCATATCCTCTTATCTTTGCCATGTTCGTCTTTGTTTCTCCGTTCTTTCCTGGGCCTCTTAGTTTTTTGTGTTTTCTGCATTTTTACTTCTAGTGTCTCTCTCGTATTCCCCGAGAGCTCCCTTCTTTCTATCCCACTTGTATCTATCTTTAACTATCTTTACCCTTTTTCCCTCACTCCTTTCCCTGTCCCCCCCCCCTCTGTCTCAGTTTCCTCTGTATTTCCTGTTCCTCTCTCGTTAACTCATTAATTATATATATTTTTTCTTTCATTTGCCTCAGTTTCTGCTTATTCTGCATCACTGCCTCCTTGTCCTCAATGCTCTTCAATCCAATCTTATAAACCGTCTCCCCCATCCTTATCACTTCCTCTATCTCCACATTCACATCCATTGCGTCTTTCATGAGTTTTTCCAATTCCTCGCCTATCTTCCGTTAACATCTTTCCTGTAATGATTACATTCTTCTTTGCGGCCATTTTTTCCAATCTGTTCATTCTTATCTCCATATCACAAACTTTCCCTATTAGATCTTCATTTCCTTCCCTCAATTTTTCATTCTCTCTTCTTAATTCGCGTAATTCCTCTTGATACTCCCTCTGATTTTCCTTTATTTCCTTTATATCTCTCATCATTTCCCGCATCATGTCAGCCAGGTTCCTCTCCCCTTCTCTTTCCCTTTGCAGTGTTTTCCCCATTTTCTTACTTCTCCTAAGCATTTCCCCCGCTTCCTCATCCCCATCTCTTACCCTCTTCCTTCCCGCGTCCTCCGACAAGTATTCTTCGCCGTCCATAGTCCCGCTATGTGTCAGCCCCGTAACCCCGTATTTTTATATATTTACGACTGTGCCTCGTATTTATATCCACCAACATTCAATCCACAAAAACACAAACACGCACAAGAACCACACACAGAACCGTAAATATCAATGTTTTTGTCTCTCCAGTAAAAACTATTTATTTATTCTATTTTTGTATGACCTTCTCTCCACGTCGTAGGTCAATATTTCATTCCAGCGCGTTTGATACTTTGTATATTACGTATTCGCAACTACTGCTTCCACTCCACGCCCTTCGTCGTCCTGTCCTCCTTCGCCGACACGCACACAGTCGCGATATTTCCGTAATAAGATTCGTTCACGAATTTCCTATTGCCGGACTCTCGCCACGCATCCGTTCACGTTGCAATCTCAGACTCGACTCCTAAAATTCGAATTTATTCTTCAATAATTGTTTTTAATTCTATCGTAAATTGTCCAACTGTTTCTAAATTACCTCTGTCACTTTCCTGCTGTTCTATTGTTCGCACCCAACTACCAGAAGATTTTAAATAGAAAGATAGTCTACTGCTTTATATAATGGTTTTTATCTATGCATTGTTTACTCAATTATGAACTTCCACAAAGATCAATCTATTGCCGTGCAATATTTGTATAAACAATCTCTTTAATTTGAGTGCTTAAAATTGATAAAAAGTTCGGAAAATTATAAAAGAATTTAAATACTTTTTTTTCACAATTCTGAATATATTTTTCCAAGTATAAAAGAAATATTCTATTAAATTTGGAACTAACAATTAGGAAGTGATTTATTGATACATTCACTTTGTCTTTCGTGAGTTTAACGAAATCGGTTCGAAAAAAAAATATTGCGGCATGATTTTTCAGTCACGTATCAAGCTAGTAAAAATATTTCAACGATCTGAAGGAGTAAGTGCTTAATAATGAGATATTACAGTAAACTTTAGTTTAGCCATTAATTATTGAAGAGTCAAGGCATCTAAAAAAAGCTATCACCAACGAAGACATTGCGATTATACGTATCATGAGGAGCATCGTCATGTTACTATTTGATCGATTCAAGCAATCCAGATGATTGATTTGAAGAGCATTAACATCATCTCTAACAACTGTTTGAATGTGCCGCAGCCGTAATTGCTGTGCTTGCTAAATATCTCATAACAGCAACACTTTATAGGTGAATTGTGTAAATTAATCTAGTCATTCTCATACACTTGATCTGCGAATCTTGTAATCTGATTTATAATAGGCGACGAAAATTAAATTATGTGATTCTGAAAGCAGATAACTCTTTGGATCTTCAAAAATGAGCCAGCTTTGACAAAAGTATTTTGTGAAAAAAGACTTATCTAGAAGACAGTTGCTTCCACTATGTACAAATAACTTAGCCCCGAAATATTATGGTATAGGCACTTCTCTACAGAAAACTACTAATAATATTTATTTGCTCAACAGATTTACAATTTAATTACAAGGTAAAGGATACATGTATGTTGGTTACTATAAATATATCAATTACATTTGCATGCACACAGAGAACGGCAAAAACTATATACCATGTGCATCAGCAAAACGAGGAAGCAACAACATCTATGATGTTATTAGATATTGTATTATAATAAGAGACCGCATATCTGCCCTCGCGCGAGGGCAGTAAAACAAATCGTTCGATCTAGCTTCCAACCTTGGAACGAGGAAGTTAATTTCTTCTAATGACTTTGGGGCGTCAATGCCATTATTAAGCAGATTAAATAAAAACCTCATAAAAGCCTGATTCCGACGTAGTGCCAATGAATATATACCGAACATATCCAACAACTCCTGATGATCAAAGCCCCGAGTAGGATACGAGCAAATATATTTGAAGTAAAGATATTTTAGGAACCTTCTTCTCTTCTACTAACTCCGACGAACGTACTTAGTAAGCATGTATGGGATATCAAACCATGGAAGCATACTCAAGTTTAGAGTGTGCATAAGAAATATATACGGATAATACAGTATTCAGTGATCACTGAAGGTTGATATACTATATAACCCCTTGCCACATTAATTTTCGTATTCTGTATACGTATTTCGACAACTAAGCTGTCATCATCAGCAGATAATTAAACAGTGTCGCACCTGGAAAACTACGGCGAAAAATACCCGTATGAAAACAAACTCCGTACGCGGTCCGTACCGTTGAGAACCAAAATGTACACTGTATATTCGCTTCACATGATTTTTAAAAATTGTTTTACTTAAACTTACATTAAAAAAGGAACACGGACGGTTAATTATAGCAATTGGCCGGCAATTAATCTCGCCTTTTTAATGAACAGGAGTAAGTCTTGCAATTTTCCAGCATTCAGGAAAACTGAAGTCCTCAACGAGAGATTAAATACAAAAAAATAAAAGTCCGACAAAGACGTTTAGCACAATCAAAAAGAAGGATTATGATCGTGACCCATAGTGAAGATACTCTTCAGTTCCCTGAAACTTCGGAGAACCTCATCTTCAGAAAAAAAAGTAACCGTAATAACAGAACCATTTAGACCTATATGTCTCATAGGAGGACCGTGTAATGTATTACTGTCTTGTAAGTAAATCGACCGGAAAAGCTCTTTGACGTCATCGACTATTGTTAGAGGATCGTCGAATGTGTTGGCATAATTGTTTCTAAGAACATTTGGAATAGACATATTATTTTTCTGTAAACGAATGTAAGACTAAAACGGTACAGGATCAGTTCTCATAGAATCTTGAACATGAATCAGATAATCGCGATACAGGTGTTTAAAGTTTCTTTTAATTTTCTGCCGTAACTGTCTATATTTATTCAGGTCGTGCGCATATTCAGTTTTCTTGTATCTAATACGGTATTTATTTTTGTCCTTTATATCGCACATATGATCAAGTATACGAGGGTAGTTTGACAAGTAGTGAGCATGGAAAAGAAAAACGAATTTTTTAAATACAAAATAATTTTTATTTTTCAATATATTCTCCTAAAAGAGCAATACATTTATTCCAACGGTGCTCAAATGCCCTTATGCCATCTCTAAAATGCGATTCCGGAAGGCTTGCAAAATACACATTTACGAAGATGATAAGCTCGTCGTTAGACGAAAATTTCATTCCACCTAGTGCCGTTTTCAATTTTGGAAAAAGGTGGAAGTCGGAAGGGGCTAGATCCGGCGAATAAGGCGCATGCGGTACTAATTAGAAATGCACCTCGTGGATTTTGGACATCGCAACTGTGCTGGTATGCGAGGGAGCGTTGTCTTTGTGAAACAGAATCTTTTTCTTTGCCATTTCTGGCCATTAGCACGAATCTCAACATTTAATTTTTGTAGAAGTTCTGCATAACATTGTCCGTTTATTGTGGCACCTTTCTGAAGGTAATCAATGAGCAAAATGCTCTTTGAACCCCAAAAAATTAATGCCACCACCTTGTTTGCCGATAAAGTGGTTTTCGCTTTCTTTGGAGGTGCAGAACAACGTTCTAACCATTGTTTCGACTGTTGCTTACTTTCGAATGTACTGTAGTGTATCCAAGTTTCATCGCAAGTAACAAATCGCCTTCAAAAATCAACCGGATTCCGCTTACAAAGGTCCAAACATTCATTGGAAATGCGCAAACGAGTGAACTTTTGATCAGTCGTAAGCAATCGCGGCACCCATCTTGCCGAAAGCTTGGAAAGGCCCAATTCTTTCGTTAAAATGTGGTGTATGCGTTCTGTTGAAATGTTTACCATGTCTGCTATCTCTCTCACTTTGAGTCGTCGATCTTGCGTAATAATATTATGCATTTTTATGATCATTTCCTTAGAAGTCACGATTTTGTGTTCTCCAGAGCGCGCTTCATCAACACAGCTTGTTCAACCACGTTTAAATTCATTTATCCATCTACTTATTGTGGCGGATGATGGAACAGATTCACCTAATGTTTCCCGTAACTCATCTTTTATTTCGGTAGCTTTCATACCCTTAATTACGAAGTATTTAATCACCGCACGATACTCTGCTTTTTCCATTTTAACAAAACGACGTGTTGCTTCTTTTTCAATCAGCTATCAAAAATAAACTAATCAACCGATTTATCTAAATATCGGAATGTAAACATATAAATAGGCAACCTAAATTACAGTGCATTTGTTTTACTAATTAGAGCGCCACCTATGTGTCATTCTTACTATTTGTCAAACTATCCTCGTAAAGCAAGCCAAGTAATTAGACCTATCATTACTTTTTACGGGTACATAGGATTCCAGGCATCCGTTGCTTCTTTGGTAGAATGTATTACAAGTTTCTTTAACATCCTGAAAGCATTAATTTAAAGTCCAATCAATGCTGGAGAGATCATTATAGATATCTGTAAAATTAGCGTTTCCAATCTAATTGGGTGAAGCACCAGAAGTGAAACGTAAAGAAATTTTCATTGCTGGATGATGTATGTCTTCATATATAAGATGTATTGTTTTTCTTTCAAACTTTGCATTAAGATCAGTAAATATTAAATCGAGTAAGAGACCATGAAAATTTAAAATGCTATTAATGTGAGCAACATGGAAGTGCAGGAAATCGTTAAGAACTCGAGATTTAAAAAACGGGATTACTGAAGTGTGAAATATTAAAGTTGCCTAAAATTAAAGGACTGCTTGAGTGGCAAGTGATATGTTCTTCGAAAAGATTAAAGAAAACTTCACAGTCCTAAAGAGAAATTATTATACGCTACATCAGAGATTAACCTATTAATAATTTTTTCGAAATAGTTTTTTTTTGGTTTTCTATCAATATGTAAATGTAGAATTAAAAACGTTAACAATTATAATAGTCTAATGCATAGTACAATTTTATAATCCAAAATCATATTCAACCTATTTTTAAGCGATTGCATATGCTCTATTAGTCATGTAGAGTCGAAATGGTGTAGCGTTAAGTGTTTATAGAAGCTGCTTTACGTAGTGTATATGTTGCTTATTGAAATTATAGACTTCTGCACACTTTCGATAATTGGTAAGATAATACGCTAAAACTCCATTTTGACTTATCTACTTGCTTTTTTTTATAATTCTAATGAAACCTAATAAACTTTTAACAAGCAATGACGGTGTCCCGGTTATAAAGTGAATTTATTTTAAAGTCCATACTTTCACAACACTTCCGCTCTAATTAATAGTAATGTTAATTAAATAACAATTACTAGATAAGTTCATTCATCTTGCTTCATTTATATGCAAATGAGAGAACAAAATTAGATATACATAGATATGTTTATATAATCTTATTTTTTATAGCCTAGAAAGCAACGCCATTCCTAATGATTTACGTGGAATAGTTTTCTGTAACGCCATCAAATATGGAGGACAAGCAGAATGGAGTTTTCTCTGGAACCAGTACTTAACCTCAAACGTAGCGTCTGTTAAAACTACAATATTGAGATCACTTGGATGCTCACGACAATCGTGGTTATTACAGCGTTACCTGGAATGGACTATAGATAACAATTCCGGTATTAGAAAACAGGATATCGCTTTGGTCTTCAACTCGGTGATTACTAACGATATAGGTTTTTACATCGCAAAGACCTTCATTCAAGATCATATCAAGGATATTTATAATAGGTAAATTACACGAGAAATTTCACGCTGAAAATAACTTATTATATTACGCTACTTTTTAGGATTAAACCCAGTGCAGGCAAAATATCTAACATCATAAATTATTTAGCGATGTTCATGATCTCGTTCGGAGAATATGATTGGGTATGTATATACGTATATAAAGCAGCATTATAAGGATTATAGGAATGTTAAAAGGAATCATTCTATTATTAATAACACCCTATCTACTACATATGTTTCATGGATAGACCAATCATCAGGCAGATTCTGTGTTATTAACGAACGATTCCTTGATAGCGTCTATCATATCATTACGATACAGAAAAATAGTGAATAATCAACATGCCTCCCTCTCACGTCCAATGAATTGAACGAAAAAGCGAGAATGCATCTGTCTCGCAATGTCGATAACTAAGTTACCAGAGCGTATAGACAGATGGCACTGCATCACGGCTATTTGCCAATTAAAAGAATGTTAAAAGGAATCATTCTATTATTAATAACACCCTATCTACTACATATGTTTCATGGATAGACCAATCATCAGGCAGATTCTGTGTTATTAATGAACGATTCCTTGATAGCGTCTATCATATCATTACGATACAGAAAAATAGTGAATAATCAACATGCCTCCCTCTCACGTCCAATGAATTGAACGAAAAAGTGTTCGATTCATTGGACATTGCGAGACAGATGCATTCTCGCTTTTTCGTCCAATGAATTGAACGAAAAAGCGAGAATGCATCTGTCTCGCAATGTCCAATGAATCGAACACTTTTTCGTTCAATTCATTGGACGTGAGAGGGAGGCATGTTGATTATTCACTATTTTTCTGTATCGTAATGATATGATAGACGCTATCAAGGAATCGTTCATTAATAACACAGAATCTGCCTGATGATTGGTCTATCCATGAAACATATGTAGTAGATAGGGTGTTATTAATAATAGAATGATTCCTTTTAACATTCTTTTAATTGGCAAATAGCCGTGATGCAGTGCCATCTGTCTATACGCTCTGGTAACTTAGTTATCGACATTGCGAGACAGATGCATTCTCGCTTTTTCGTTCAATTCATTGGACGTGAGAGGGAGGCATGTTGATTATTCACTATTTTTCTGTATCATAAGTATTATAGTTCTAATTTCTCCTATCATTTGTTTCCATTTTGCGTTTTCTAAATTTATGTCCGCTTTAATTATATCTAACCATATTATTCTCGATCTTTCTCTTCCTACACCCTTCTCAAAAAGGGTTTTTCTAACTAGTCTCCGAACCGATATTTAATAGACAGCTCAATTACTTTGCTCCTTGTGCTTTGGCTTCGTGTTATTTTGTTTGTTCGTATTTTCCATTTTCTATCCGCCATTCTTTTGCGTAATTCGTCCTATCATTATCCTCAAATTATTTTTATTTCCTTGTCAACTTTATCAGCATTATTCTTATTAAAAATTGTTGTTTAGTAGTCGTGCAAAACTGTAGCTAGCTAGTATTCTGTAGAATCAGATCTATGTCTTGCTGCATGAACGCTCATTTTCCGTGGATTACCTCTTGCTTTGTCTAAAATTGTTATGAATGAAAATATTGCAATTAGGCTTCGTAGTACCTAACTTAATAGTTCTGAACTAGTAAAATACGAGCTTTTTACTCTTCCTAGCAAAATCAACACATTCAAAAATTCACATTTTACTATGATTTTCTCGTGCTCTCAGGTTAAGCCAAAAGAGTTAGACAAATTTTGACTTCAAAATCGCTTTTAACATCTTCGTGTTAGATACAAACATTTGTCAATGTACCATATCTAAAAATATCAGTTAAAAGTGCACATTTAACTACGATTTTTAAAATTTCTGTCCCTTTAATGATTAAGCTAAAAGTTAAACAAATTTTTATGTCAAAATTTCTTTTAACATCTTCTAAATGTCAGCACACGAAAATTTATCAATCTACAATAATTTTTGAAAAACGTCAATCATTCAAAAACTGAGAAAATCCATCTGTACATTCAAAAGTTCATATTTTACTATGCCTTTTTATACCTCTCATGCCCCCAGTAATAACCAAAAGAGTTGGACGAATTTTGACTTCAAAATCGCTTTTAGTATCTTTGTACTAGTTACGAACATTTGTCAATGTTCCATATCTAAAATATCAGTCATTCAAAGCTTTGAGATGAATCATCTACCCATTCAAAAGTGCACATTTTGCTATGATTTTTTAAATCTCTCGTCCTTTCAGGATTAAAATAAAAGAATTAAACAAATATTGATTTCAAAATCGCTCTTAACATCTTCGAAATTGCCATACGATCATTTGTCAGTCTACAATAACTTTTGACTTCAAAATTGCTTTTAATATCTTCGTGCTAAATGCGAACATTTGTCAATGTACCATATCTAAAAGTATCAGTCATTCAAAACTTTGAAATAACCCATCTACACATTCCTAAATACACATTTTACTATAACTTTTTAAACCTCTCGTTCCCTCAAGATTAAGTCAAGAGAGTTAGATCAATTTTGACATTAAAATTGTCTTTAGGACCTTCGAAAATGTCATCACACGAGCATTTAATTAATATATAAAATAACTTTTCAAAAATACCAATTTAATAATAATAATTATTATTATTAAATTATTCTTTTCTAGCTAAAAGAATTGACTGAAACTAATCACGAATACTTCCGGGAGATCAAAAACGGTGTTAATCAGGCTTTGGAAACAGCAAAATTAAATGCACAATGGCATGAAGCGAATTTCAAGGATATCAAGGAAAGATTGAAGGAATTTAAATCATAAATTAATTATATACTTAACTTAAATTGCATAATTATAATTGGATATTAAACTAAATTATTTTGTCTCTTTGGTGTTTTTCTCCAATTTTACCTACAAGATATTTGATTAACCTGACTGTCGAAAAAATAACCAATGTTAATGTTATGGCCTTGTCATTAAATTACAAAAAAAAATCTAATTAACTCCATCTTCTTTATAAAATATTACTACATTCTTTTCCGTTCCTTTGAGATTACATTTGATCAATCTTATAATGCTTATTTGAGGTTTTACTAGAATTCATTACTTCAATATTTCTTAGAAAGCATGCTTTGATAAACAATTTTTAAAATATGCTATCTGCTTCTGGGTTTCCGGGCTGGAACCGCGTCAATTGTATATCTGCCGACGTTTCGTACCCATTTGTATGGGACGTCTTCAGGGCTGAATTACTGCACTGAAACTGTCAGTTTCAGTGCAGTATCACCACAAATTACAATTTACAATTGAAATAGAAAACAATCATGAACTAAATTTTCTGGATATAACTTTAAAAAAAAAACAATAATAAAATACACAGTAAATTATACCATAAACCCACAGCATTAAATAGATATCTAAACTACAACTCATGTCAATCAGTACAACACAAAAAAATGTAGTAACCACAATAGCAGATAGAGCAATAAAATTAACTGACGTAGAATTCAGACCACAAATATTAAGCGATATTAGAAATTGAATTTGATGCAGCCTGTGGTTGATTGACTTGATCAATAAGGTTGATATATAACCCCTTTCCACATTAACTTTTGTAAATTCTGTATACGCATTTCGATAACCAAGTTGTCATCATCAGCAGATAATTTCAAAGTGTCGCACCTGGTAAAACACGGCGAAAAAATTGTACGAAAAACAAACTCCGTACGCGATCCACACCGTTCAAAACCAAGATGTGCACTGTTTTTTTATATCTGCACTTATAAACTTAACTTTACTATATATCTTGTGAAATGTGTTGTACTCCTTTGACCGGGAAGTCATCTTGTAGTTGAATTTGATGGAGCCTGTGGTTGATTGACTTGATCAATAAGGTTGATATATAACCCCTTTCCACATTAACTTTTGTAAATTCTGTATACGCATTTCGACAACCAAGTTGTCATCATCAGCAGATAATTTCAAAGTGTCGCACCTGGTAAAACACGGCGAAAAAATTGTACGAAAAACAAACTCCGTACGCGATCCACACCGTTCAAAAACCAAGATGTGCACATCTTGGTTTTGAACCAGGTGCGACACTTTGAAATTATCTGCTGATGATGACAACTTGGTTGTCGAAATGCGTATACAGAATTTACAAAAGTTAATGTGGAAAGGGGTTATATATCAACCTTATTGATCAAAACGATATTAGAAATATATTAGCTCAAAACAACTATCCATTAACATTCATAAATACCATCATCAAAAAAAGATTATACGAATATTATAACACTAACAAAAGAATCAATGATAACAGCAATGTAAAAACTTATAAATAAAGGGTTTTCCAATAAGGACTTAACGACTTTTTTTCAAAATAAAATGCAGACCATTTGAGATATTTCAAAAACTTTATTATCGGGTTGAAGTACAATCAAAACATTTATGAATGGAACTTGACTTCGTTCATATGGCCACCGCGGGCACGTTTGCAGCGGTCGATTCGTTGGACCCAATTGTCGATGATCCAGCTACACAATTCGGCCGAAACGGCTGCTATTTCGCGTTCAGTGTTGGCTCTGAGCTCTTCCAACGTTGTCGGCTTGTTGGCATAGACCAATGACTTGACGTAGCCCCAAAGAAAAAGGTCTAGAGGCGTTAAATCGCACGAACGAGGCGGCCAATCGACTAGTCCATTTCTTGAGATATCACGCTCATCAAACTTACTCTTCAAAATCGATTGTAACGTGTGCTGTGTGGCTTGTGGCACCGTCCTGCTGAAACCACATGTTGTCCAAGTCCATATCTTCCAATTCGGGCCAAAAATAATCGGTAATCATGGCGCGATAACGATTACCATGCACAGTAACGTGACGATCATTATCGTCGACGAAAAAATATGGCTCTATGACGCCGCCGGCATGCAAACCGCACCAAACAGTTATTTTTTGTGGATGAAGTGGTGTTTCATGAAGCACATGTGGATTTTCACCCGACCAATAACGCATATTTTGCTTATTGACGAACCCATTGAGCCAAAAATGAGCTTCGTCACTGAAAATGATTTTGCGATGAAATTGATCATCTTGGCGCATCTTTTCCAGAGCCCAATCGGAGAACGTACGTCGCTTCAAATGGTCCATCGGCTTCAATTCTTGAGTCAGCTTGATCTTGTATGGGTGTAAACCAAGATATTCGCAAAATTCGCCATAAAGTGGTCTAGGCGATGCCCAACTCTGGAGAACGCCGTGGAATTGACTGATTTGAATCATTTGCTACGGACGTTTCAACGGCAGCGATATTTTCGACACTTCGAACAACCCGTTGTCTTACTGGCACGGCAACATCACACAACGAATATGTAGACTCAAATTTTTGCACTAAACTTGTTACTGCCTGTCTACTAGGGCGAGAATTACGACCGAAAATCGGAGTTAACGCTCTTAAAGTAGCGGTCATCGACTCCGAATTTCTGTAGTAAATTTTTATAATTTGCAGACGTTGTTCGTTCGTGTACTTTACTATGATGAAAATGTTAAGTTTACTGAATAAATTGACAGTGACAGTTCGATGATTAGTGAAAGGGTACGTTCGCAAATTGAATTAAAAATTGTCGAGTCCCTATCGGAAAACCCTTTATATACAGCTTCCCTACATCCGACACCTTTCGGAAAAAATTAACAAAATCTTAATGCCATACGACATGAAAGTAGCACATAAAGATCACAACAATTTCAATAGTCTGTTCACACAGCTAAAAGATAAAATACCCCAAAATAAACACATATTATATATAAAATATCATGCAATGACTGTGGTCGTGTATATATAGGACAAAGTATGCAACATTTACAAGATAAATTGAATGGATATAAATATTCTAGCAACAGTACAGCATTGAGAAAACATGAAAACAAAAAAAAACACATAACTTTAAAAAAAAAAATCATTACAAAAGAAAAAACAATAAAGCTAGAACAATATTAAAGTATTATTATTATATTATTAAGTATTCATATAACAAATGAAAAAAAAAACTCATATAATCCTCTCTAAGAGACGACTATGCATACACAAAATAGAAAACAGATACACATGAATTTAATAAAATTAAAAAAATTATCCTCATATCAAAACATTTAACAAACACACATCTTGCTTCAACGATGTGTAGAAATAAAATACATCCAAAATATGGAAAATAATTAAGTATAATTAATCACCTACAAAAATTGTTTTTATATATGTGACATTTTTGGACGATATTTGGGGATGTTTGGAGTTTGGTGAGGCAGGTAATTATTAACCAAAAAAAAAAATTTTTAATTGTAGGTACTGTTTTTAATAGTATATTTAGCAGGAGTTTCTTTGTAGATATATTGGATAAAAAATAAAATTCTGAGGAAGGCAATATCTATATATATATATATATATATATATATATATATATATATATATATATACATTGCCGAAACGTAAATAAATGAAATAATTTCTCAATCAACACTGTCGCAAAAGTCCACAAAAAAGGATTATATTATTAATTATAAACGGCAAAATGGAAAAAATGGATCATACTAATGAATATATATATATATATACTTCAAATTAATAATGATGCAGATTTTTGGATTAATGTTAAAAGAATCAATCAAAATCATTAATTAATATTACCCTCTTTATTATGCGTTTCGAGGAATTCACCTCTCTTCAGGAAAACTTGTGTTATTAACGAACGATTCTTTGTGGGCTTATCATACCTTTTCGATACAGAAAAATTATGAAAAAACAATATCTACGTCTTTCGTTCAAACACACGAATGTACAAATGAAAGAACAAGGGCGTGTCATCTCGCCAAAATCAGTAACATTTACTAACGCATAAATAGACAAACACTTTAAAATGTTGGCGAATTGCCATTAGATGAACATTAAAAGAATCGTTCAAATGTCAACAACACCCTGTGACTACGCGTTTCAAGGAATTCACCTCTCATCAGATAAACTTGTGTTATTAATGTCACGTTGTGTTATCAACGTTATTAATACTGCGTTTTTTCATTGCACATATAGAATCCAATCAGAAAAACCAAATCGACTATAAATTTGTTAAAAAAATCAGTGTTGATTTCTAAATTTCCTAATTTACACCGTGGTAAAAATGCCGATTGACTTATTACATGATTTTTGCGTATGTTTTTCTCTAAACAAGAATCGACGCCTCGAACATTTAACTTTTTAATAATTAAGTCAATCAAATACTTTTTGATAAATAATGCAGATATTTTCAATAATGGAATCGTTTAGAGTTACACAATTTACATATGTATGCGAGGACAATAATAAATAAATAAAAATAATAAAACTTAAAAAGTAGAGAGAATTAGTGGTATTTTATCTATATTCTTACCATGTGCGAAACGTCCAAATGTATTTCTTTAAAATATGTTATAAAAATAATTCAGTAATTAATGACAAGCATTCCACTTATTAGATTAGAGAGAAAACATGAGAAGCTTTTTTTCAATATAACATTATTGGCCTTTAAACAACGTGAAGGTAAGTGACAATTATTTTAGTACAATAATTATTCAATTTTGTGTTTTTCAAAATCCAGTATATATACAACCATGCTCAGATGTATTAGACACCCCAGGTAAAAACCCTTATTCTTGGTATTATCCAAGTCTGACGGAAATTAACCGTAAAAATAGTTAATAGTATTTACAGAAATGCGTTTTTGAATACCCTAGTTAATCCCCTATTGAAAAGAATAGGTGGAAAGGGGAAATTGTGGATTTTAGAAATTTAGTGTCATTCTAGCAGTGTGTGAGCAACGTGCGTTTGTGAGTTTGTGGTAGAGATCAATTAGATTATCCTATTTTTTCACGTTGTGTCAGTTATTTGTTGAAGAAAAATGCCTAAAACATGCGAGTTGCCGGTAGGGGAACGCGCCCAAATAGTGCTACTGCATTCCCAGAAGTTATCAATAGCTGCACTTGCCAAAAAAAAAATGTTCGGGATGTGCAGTCCGTACAACCATTAGTCGCTATCAGGAGAGTGGGTCGTTTGTTAACAGACCAAAAAGTGGCAGAAAACCCTGTACCTCGATTAGAGATGACAGAATTTTACAAAGACTGGCTCTCAGTGATAGGAAAAATCGTCGAAACAGCTCGCCAGTGAGCTGAAACAGCGTTATCGCGTAACAGTTTCTGCACAGTGAGAAAACGTCTCCAGCGTGCTGGTTTACGAGGGTGTAAATCGCGACGTAAACCGCATTTAACTGACGCTCATAAAAATAAGCGGTATTTATGGGCCAAACAACATGAAAATTGGATAATCGAGAAGTGGTCGAAGATTCTTTGGTCTGATGAATCGAATATCGAGGTATGTAAGTACATTTTCATGACTAATATTCTTATCGTTGTATGCAATTCAGTCTACATGTAATATTAAACAAAATTAATCCTGTCTAAGTGCTAACTTTCTTGTTTTGCCTGGCAGCTTTGGGGACTACCTGGGACGCTATACGTTCGGCGTAGGCAAGGGGAAGCTTGTGAACCACAATGTATCATTCCCACAGTAAAATTTGGAGGTGGTAGTATCATGGTTTCGGGTTGTATGTCTGCATACGGTGTTGGAGAAGTGTACCTGTGCGATGGACGGATGAATAGCCAACGCTATTTAGCCATGTTGGAGGGAGTATTAGAACCGTCTGTGCTAAAACTAGTCGACCAGGATATTCCACAATACATTTTTCAGCAAGATAATGCGCCCTGCCACAAATCGGCAGCTGTAATGCGTTGGTTCGAGGAAAACACAGTGGAGGTATTGGATTGGCCGCCACAAAGTCCCGATTTGTCGCCCATTGAAAATTTGTGGCGTATCTTAAAAACTAAGATCACGGAACATAAATGCCTGTCAAAAGCAGAATTATCAACAAAAATTCGGGAAATATGGGCTGCAATACCACCGGCAGTGTTACAATTTAGTAGCAAGTATGCCTCGACGAGTGCGAGCTGTCATTAAGGCCAAGTGCGGAGCGACAAAATATTGATAAATTGTACTATATTACTAAATAACACTAATACAGAATTTTTACAACAGTTTTACTTTCCTCACCTCTCTTTTAACTAAACTATATAAACTATATATGTATGTATGTACATAAATTCGTAAGATGTCTAATACATTTGCAATGCAGCTATATTGAAATTATTTAAAATCCCCGAATATATATGGTTTCCGGTAAAGTACCGAATATGAGGAGGGATTACTGAGTTTTCTAGTCATGCGTCGTTATTTGCCTGTACATTAAAATAGCGGTACTATAGCTGGCGGCATTAAACGTAGACGTATAAAGTTCTGTCTGTTGCAGAATAATTCAACAACTTTTAATCATCCATTTCTGTTGTAAAATAGGTCAAGCAAAACAAGTTTATACAAAATACGCTCACATGATTGCAAATGCTAAGTAAGAACTGGAGAAAAGTGAAAGAAAATTGTGGTGAAAAAATGTAAACTAACCCTAGAGAAGACAGAAACATTATAACTTGTGCAAAGACGATACCGTTCATAAGTTCAACTGCAATTAAAAGCACCTATACTATTAGACGAAGATTGATTCAAGGAAAGTTGCGTGTAAGAAGGCCTATGAAGATACCGTTATTAATTAAAAGGCAAATACAAAGCAGGTTGTCGTTTCTTTTGAACACGTACAATGGAACGAAAAAAGTGGCGTAATGTACTGTGGTCCGATGAATCTTAATTGTTTTAATTCCTATGCATACCAACAACATGTACAAAGACAACCATTGACAACATTTCAATCCCAGAACACCAAAAAGACGGTAAAATTTGGAAGCCGAAGCATCATACTGTGGGGGTTTTTCGAGGTATGGCGTAGGCCCTTTACACAAGATAGAAGGCATAATAAATACTAATGTCTATGTGAACATATTACAAACTATGCTTCTACCATATGCAAAGGAAGAAATGCTGCTAAGATGGTTGTATATGCAGGATAACGATCCGAAGTATGTTTCTCGTAAAGCGAAAACATGGTTTACGAGATAATAATGTTTACTTTTTGAGTTGGCCGGCACAATCGCCAGACTTGATCCCATTGAAAATTTATGGGCAGAGTTGAAAAAGCTAAGCCGCAAAATATTGACGATCTGTGGAGAATATGCCAAGCTGAATGGCGATCAATTTCAGCAGACACATAGGCAACTGGTGAACTCGTTGCCCTAGAGTTGTCAAGAGGTGATAAACAATAAGGGTCAAGCAATGTTTCAATCCAATTAGCTAAGTAAAAATTAAATTTGGTTAGTATGAGTATCGGTAGAAACCATATGCAAAGTGGGGACTTAAATGGCCAATGCAAAAACGAGGAAGAAACTGCTGCCACCTGTTTGGTCATTGGTAGTGTCTTCGATACTATTTTTTGATAAAATATGTATACTCAAAATAAAGCAATTTCTTGTTCACCTAAATATTTAATGCAATAAATTCAGATATTAGAAACTTTTTTGTTTATAGGTTTAGTTAGAAGTTGGTTCTAAGAAGGCTTCCGGAAGGATTAATTGATCAAAAATTTTCTTCCGAACAAGTACAATTTTTTGTGTCGGTAGGGATCATGAGCAAAGTGGGCGGTCATTCTTAAAGGGACAGTGCAAAAGCGATAAGAAAACTGCTGCAGTCTGTTTGGTCATTGGTAGTATCCTTGGTAATATTTTTCGGTAAAGTACATATACTCAAAATAAAGTAATTTTCTTTTATCTTCTTCTTTTATCATGTTTACTTAATTATTTCCCGCAACAGGTTCTAGTATTAGAAACTTTTTTGTTTATAGATTTAGTTAGAAGTTAGTTGTAGAAAGGGTTCCGGAAGAAGTAGTTGATCAAAAGTTTTCTTTCAAATGTGTAGTATTTTCGAGTGTCAGTAGAAACCATGTACAAAGTGGGCAGTCAGTCTTAAAGAGAGAATGCAAAATGGTTTTCGAGAAAACATGTATACTCAGGATACAAGAATGGGCCTTTCGCTGTTTGCCGAATTATTTTCAGCACCAAGTTCAAACACTAGAAGCTTTTTTGTCTATAGATTCAATTTGGAATTGGTTGTTAGGCTTCCAAAGAATATAATTAACAGTTTTCTATTACAACTATTTGGTCATCGGTAATCTCTTCGATGTTATATTTCTTTTTAAAATTTTCCCTCATGAGCTCATCTGATCTCTCACTTTCTGAAAGTTGCAAAACAACCATTAATTAAACTCGATTTTCCTAACACCAAACAAATGAAAAACCTGTAATTACCTTTGTGGATATTTAAATAGTAACAAATTTATCACTTCCATGCTCTTATTGTATGTTAGACCAGTAAGTTTTTGCTTACATCTCCATATTACAACATTCATATTGGATTGAGCACAGAGAAAATTAATCAATATAAAACTTGTAATGGGATTTCAATGGTATTATCTGTTTTCCCGGAATTACAATATATTTACACATTAATTACTTATTTATTTTATCCGACTCCTATTTATTTTTTATGGAATAGATTCTTCCCCTCTATCTTCTACTATTTAATATCCTGAGCTAGCTGAGCACTTCTTACCAATTAATTTTCATTACTTCCACTGCATTTTGTACATCATCTATCTAATTGTTTTGTGACATTCCTTTCTTTATTTTTCCTATTTCTTGCGATTGGTAAATCCTTATTACTATTCTTTAACGAGTCTTAATTAATAGAGTTTATCTTCCCGAATAATAAAATTTATTATTTGCTTTGATTTTTGTATTTTTATCCAATATATGTTACTACTAGAATAGAATTTATTTTCAAAATTTAATGAAAACAGTAAGAGCTAGAATTGCTTTGTTAATATTAATTTGCAAATTCCAACGCTTTTCTTTTGATTTATCACGAGTGGTAATTACTTCAACAACTATCGATATTCGTTCGGTTTTCGCTACAATGGGATGTTTTTTCTTGGAACTACTTTAGAAGAACATTCAAGTCAGGATTCAGCGCATAGGTCACGGAGAAGGAAGATTTCATATAAAATTATTTAAATGCAATATATGAATAAAAATTGTTATGTATAAAAACTTCATTTTATATTGTTCTTGTGTACATAAGTATAGTGCATTCAATTCAATAAATTTATTCAAAAAGCTCTTTCTATTTTATGTTTTTTAACGTATGTTTAACGTATGTTTCCTCGCTGGAGACTGACCAAAGAGTACGATACTGATGTAGAGCATAGAACTTTTTCTTCTTTGCAACTTGGACATTTTAGGGTAGGAATATTTACAATTACATTTTACTTTCATAAACATTTATGTATAGTAATTTTATCAGTAAATTGCGTAAACGTAACATCTTTTCTAATCATAAACATTTACATTAAATATAAATGTTAATAGAAAGACTAGATATTAAATTTGACCAGTCTCATTTACTAAAAGAGTTTTTAATTTGACTTTATATATTTACTTTGCAAAACCAGTTTGATTCATACTGCAATTAATTAAATAACACCGGTAATGTTTCGTGGCTTAAGCTGTATATACATATATTATGTAATATATATATATACTTATAATATGTCATATGTAGTTTCATAAATTTAAATTTTTGAAATACCTTTTCTTTTTCTATTAACTATCAAAATATTGAAGTTATTCGATGATGACACTTTTTGGTATTTTATTGGTTGACGAAAGATCAAACTTGTGTGCGGTCTCAGTTGTCATGATACAAAACCTTTACGATAAACGAACTCTGGGCATTTCTGGATGATAGATTAGTTTAAACTGACCAATACTGACAATATAGAATGAATTGTTTCATTTCCTAATAAGAGTTCGAATACCACGACGACTTCAAAATTCCCTCACAATGAGAGCATAACCTTCTCCTGATGAATGTCTTTTGACGACATTTAAGGTGAATCTTCATATCGAGACGAAGATTGTTGGAAGACATTGTAAAATCCACTTCTTATCACCAGTCGCTTTAGAAGAGAATTATTTTCTTAATGTGTAAGGAGCACATCGCAGATGTTTAAACATGGTGTCAAGAGATCTTTGAGTTCATAAAGAATCCAAATATTGATCTTACTGATGCATCTTAGCGTTTTCATGTTTCACGTTTGAATTATGGTTGTGTTTCTCCAATCTTTTGTGTTGTGTGCCACGAGTTTCACTCGCTCAATACCTTTATTTTATAGTCATCAACCTCAGTTGGCCTCCCCGACAAAGAAGCGTCGTTAAACTTAAAATGACCACGGAATTTCAAGAGTCATCGTTGGGAAGTCTTTGTGGAGTATTGTCGCTGTATCTCTACGTAACTTTTCATAAACTTGACGCATTTGCTTCCATTAACGGCTATATAAGCATAAAATATTACGAAAATGCATTTTGTTCTTCCATTTTCAACTTCTTTAAAATTCCATTTCAACTTAATCAAATCGTTCAACTGTTTTCAAAAATGATTTCGAACTGTTATATGGCATAACATTAGACGCAAGCTCTTTGGCATTTGAGAAAATACTAGCACCGTCTATTACATGCATGTTATGACCCTCCCGATATATTTGGTTGTTGCAACTTATACATATTTTACTAACAAAATATCCTAAAAGAAAAGAATTCTTTTATTTAAAAATAATTTTATTTACTGTACAAATTGCACTTATTATATACATAACAAGATTGAAATACAATAACAAAATATACTATTTTCATCAAAGGATCTTTTTTGAGCGTGTTCCTTTTTTAACGGCACCTTTATTACAATTACTACTAACGTTGTCCGTGCTTTTACTACTTGAGGCACAATTGGTAAAATTATTGTCTATGTTATTTTCACTCTCAAATTGCATTTCAGCCACGAGATTTTTTCTCGTTCTACTTCTAAGTTTGCGACCGTTAAGTTTTGTACATTCCTCTTCACTATCATTAGAAAAAACTATATTTGGCACGGTAGGGGCATTCTTCAATTTATCAGTCAATAATTTAGTTCTCGTTTTCAATTTTGCTTCGAGTTTTTTGGACGATTGTAATGGTTTGACGTTGGCATCACCATTCTCACTTTTCTCCCAGGGAAATTCAAAAGGTTCAGCAACTTTTTTTTTTCTGTTTAATTTCACAGACGTTGGATGATACACTTTAATCTTAGACGTTAGAATCCCAGGCGTCTTAGATAAAAATGGCGAGGGTGGCTTATTTGTTATTTTTTCTTTGTCGTCATTTTCGTTGATATCGAATTTTATTAGTTTTACAATTCTTTTCTTTGGCTCAGTGACAGGACTAAAAGAAGATGTTAAAGTGACTTTGGAGCACTTAGTTTCTGGAGTAGTAGCTATTTCAATAACAGGATCCGAAATCGGACTCAAAAAGACATTTTTATCTGTTGCTTTTTTAATGTCCCGCGCTTTTAAATCCAAATAATTTATTTTTTGAAATATAGCTTCGTTATATAAATGGTAATTAAAAAAGGGATTCTTCTTTAATGTTCCAATTAGATTCGCACTAACATCCAAGAATTTATTACTTTTTATTAAAGTATTGCCTAATCCAAAAAGAGCTATACAGTAAGTTTCTTTGAATGTATCTTCTAATTTTGGAATTACTTCGATGTTCAAAATATTTTCAACTTTCTTTCGGAAAAAATCCTCTTTTTCTAATAAAACGTTGTAAATCCACAGTGTACCTTCATAATACTGTCTCGCGGCTTGGAAATTTTTTTCGTAATAGCACATATTCGCTTGCAGAGTAATACGGACCATAACAAAATCTTGATAATCCACAGATAAACAACACAAGCAGTCACATAAACTATCATGTTCGACGAAAGAAGGCACCTTGAAAGAATCCCTGAGTAATAAGGGAGAACCCGGAGATAATTGTTGATATTCTGGTCTTGTAGATGGAAAATCCAACATTATCTCTTGGAACGTATTTGTGATGGAATTAACGTCGAATTTGGAGGGTATCGATTTTTTGTTATCTTCATTTGAGTAAATCGTAGTCAATTTGTCTTTAGAATGACCCAATATGTCGCAAATACTGTTGATTTTAACGCGACAGTCATCCAAGCGCATACTCAACAGATCTGCGTCTGCTAAACATGATAAAATTTTAACGCATTTTAGGGGAATCACCAATTCTTGAGCAACGATTAATATTTCTCTGCCGTAACAACGGACTTCTCGGGGCTGCCTTAACCATCTATACATGTGTAGAAGTGAACAGAATATTTTAAATAATAGGTACAAAACGTATGCACTATGACCTGCAAAAGAAATTAAATAAGAAATTGATAGACAACCTCGTGTATTTTTCGTCGATTTCTTGTTATTCATGCTGCATAATAAATCACTTGTTATTTATTTTGAGTGTATGTATATGTGTACATGGAAAATTTTGTTTTTTCACTTTAAGAGGTAATCTTTTACACAAAATGAAAAGAACTCAAATGCTGCTAAATATAAGCATTAATATTATACTAT
This sequence comes from Dermolepida albohirtum, assembly GCA_031893035.1. Taxonomy (NCBI): domain Eukaryota; kingdom Metazoa; phylum Arthropoda; class Insecta; order Coleoptera; family Scarabaeidae; genus Dermolepida; species Dermolepida albohirtum. Next base: position 86,300 of record JAVIWB010001893.1, on the reverse strand, counting down.
GTTAAAATCAACAAGGGCATTCACACATACAAAACTATAAGAAAATCGCAAATAAGAACAATGCTATATAAAGCAAATAAAAATTTCCAAGTTACAACATATATAAAATACAGAAAAAATATGACTAGGTGAAATATATAGAAACTAAGAGCGAAATAGAAGAAATCAGAGGAGCCCTGAATGCTGGTGGAACGAGAAGAGGATATACTCGATGTCGTTGTTTCCATGAAGTAGAGCCGCAATCAGAGGCGATGATGTGTATTGCTGCATGATGTAAACTCAACATGGTACAGTTTGAAGTATGTAAACAAATATTGACGAAACGGTTAGTAGGTTAGTCAAACGCAAATTAAATAAAAAAATGTACTATCTACTAAATTTGGTGCCTCAAAAATATTAAGCATAGATTAAAAACAACTGTAAATGGAGCTCGGTATTTATAGTATCAAAAATTCCTCTAACAAGATAAAAATCAAGGCTATGCTTTTCAGATTCGATGCCAGCACACGATAAAATATGACGGCCAACTGATCTCGATCACAAAAAAATATGGTCTTTGAAAATCTCTATAAATAATATACAATATAAAATACCAATAAATAACTGTATTTATCTGAAATTGACTGTATTGCGAAAAACATTTAAAACAAACCAATAAGCCATTAATAAATGAAGTTAAATTCTCGATTAATCTATTTAGAGGTAGCAAAAAAGAAATTAAGTTTATTACTGACTTAGTAACCGATAAATATTTATACAGCATGAGTATGGTCAGCGAACCTTGCTACAGAAGATATGAATTGCTGAAAAAACCAGCTTACATGCATTTGCAGTTCTGGAGAACTAAAATGGCTCAGCTAGAAATACTTCAAGAAAAACCTAAGGGTGTAAATAAATACTCAAATATCGCAAGAGTAAGATAGAGAATACAGAACTAATTAAATGAAAGTGAGAAATGTATTATAAAAATGGTACAAAGAGCATGATGTTCGACTCCTAGACTTTTTAGTACCCAACCCTAAAGGGTAATTAAAATGATGATATCAATAATAGAATACTCACAAACAGGAATCAAAAAGACACTGAAATTGTTGAAAACAAACTATTGTTAGGAAAGAAGTTCCATCGAAAAGATGGATTTTAATAAAACGTAAAGAAACCTTTTATAAAAAGAAGAGTAAAAAATAACATAAGTATTTAACGCCTTTGTTCGAAGTTATAAAGCGCAAGCAATTTTTATTAGTGAAGGATGAAAAATATTTCACTTATTTAATCATTTCATCAATAATATCAAATATAGGGAGCATCCCATAAGGAGAATACGTTATATTGAAAGAATTACTAATATGAAAGTACTAAATTATATATTGTACATACAGTGACATTAATTCCGAAAAATATTACTTGCGTATAAGAAAAGTATACCAGACAAGTATGTAGAGTCCAAAGTGAGTTTTGTTGTACGTTAAAAGTTAGAAATTCTAAATATTTTCATGTTTTTGTTAAAAAAACTTAAATACAGTAAAATTTTAAGCATTATTAAACATTGTTGATTCTATCGAATCTACTGCTTTAAATTCCATAGTCATAGGTGACAAAACGTTGTTTTATTATAATGATGTGCAGGTAAAATCCAAATTTGGATATTTAAACAGAAAAAACCATCAAGTTGAAGTTGAACTATTGCGTAAACAACACTAAAGTAGTCACCTGGCATCTTCATCAAAACAACGCTTCCGTACATAAAGCAAACATATAGTAATAGTTGAACTATCTCTACGGCCGAATCTTTAACCTTGCGATTTTAGACATTTTCCATAAGTAAACAAACATGAACTGAAAGATAAATGTCTCACCTTATTGTACAAAGAAATGTATTAAAAATGAAATCAGGAAACCTTTTATAGTACGACAAAACCTACCTTACAGCTTATGAACATTATTTAATATTGTATGTAAATAATTTATTATTATTCTTATAAGAATCATTTTTAAGATCCTAAGAACTAAGAAGTACAGTATTAAAAACTTACCATCAGTTTTATAGCATTGACTCATTGCTTCAATCAGAAAGTGTGGTTTTGATAAGACGGAGGCATGGTCCTCCACTTTATAAGAACAAGGAAGCAATTGCAATTGCCATTCGAAAAATTCGAGTTTTATCCTTAAGAGATCATACTTTTTCGTATTATTATGACCATAAAAATATTCTTTAGCCGATTGGTAAACGGTTAATGCATTCTCAACATCGCCACGACCTAAATGAGCTAAACCTAGACTTATATAAAAATTGGTCAAAACTATCCATTTCCTAATAGCATCTTCACCTTCTTTATATGTTGTGTCATTATTAACTTGCAGAATCAGGTCTTGGGCTTCACCTAAAGCAACTTTAATAAAATTTGAATTCATGTCAGAGATTTCGATTAAGTTTCCTATGCTTTCAATTACGCAAACTTTATCTTTCAATATGTTTCCTAAACGATAACATAACAACCAGGTTTGAATATATTCCAAGGAATATGATTGAACGAGAAATTCATTTGCAACTTTAACCAATGTTACATACACGTTCATTTTCTTAAGCTCCTTTGAATAGACTTCATGTACATTATTTTTGAAAGTATGAAGAGATATTTTCAAATATCTCATTATTTTGGAATGTACATCAATTTTTAAAGACTCGTATGAGAAAACTAAATCGCATTCGTCATTTTTATCGTTGTTATCTTGCTCTACAATTGGTTCAATTCGCGTATCATCCATATCTTGCTTATTTTTTTGTTGTAATTTTCTAGAGGCGACATAGTATTGGATTAGGTACAATGAAGCCATGAGAAGATTATTTTCAATATTATTTTCATTCTGCCTAATGTTTTCAAACTCGGAAACGGCTTCAAAAACCATATCATATAGTTCGCACGGCATGTTATTATCCGTGTCAGCCCAAGACAAAACAATTGCTTTTACAGTTGCGAAAATATCGTTGAATGTTCGAATTTCCTTAATAGCCCCTATCGTTGATACCTTGCTTGGCCAAATTGCTTTATATTGTTTTAACTCGAAAAGTAATAAGTCTTTCTTTTCTTCAACAAATAATTTAAAATCCGGATACAAATCTATAATATGATTTCCGTGTTCAATCATAATTGATACTAAATTATAATTTTGAAGATTTATGTCCTCCTTTTCATTAGATTTAATTCTTACCCACTGCCAAAATGCAGATTCTCGATTTTGTGGATGTAAAAACACGTTAAAGGCAGAAATTAACATTGCATTCCTACTATCTTTTTCATTGGCATAAATTTCTGTTAAATTAAGTAAAGCCAAGTTCAGAATATTTTCTTTTAATACAGTATGCTTCACGCCTTCAAAAAATATTAACTTTTTAATAAAATATTGTGAATATAATCCAGCATTTGTGTCTTTATTGCGATATAAAATAACGCTCAAATTGTATATTAATGTGCCTACATCAATCCACATATTTTTCCAATTACTACAATCAAGTTGCTGTAACTCTTTTATATAAACACAACATAAATCAAAACATTTTTTTACTTCACTTAATATCTTTCCTATATTAGTTTTTGTCTTACTATTGCTATTATTACCATTAGAAAGCCAATATTTAAGTATATAGGCAGGAACTACACTTACAGTAATTGCCGATGTAATATCATGGTCCAATTTGCAATTTTCACATGTCCTGCATTTCGCTTTGATCCAAGACAATGATACACTTAAGATTGCTATAAATTTGGTGAATGCAATTTGAGATTCTACATTAAAGTTACTCCAAAATTGTTTTGAAAATATTCTAAAATTTTGCATGGCAGTGTACAATATTAAATGTAAAAATTTTGAAAATTGAAACATTGATTGTAAAATTTTCCTTTCTTTATAGACCTGATTAAAAAATTCTTGTATTTCTGAAAAAATTGTTTCAATATTTAAAGGAAAATCCTTTTCCACACAAACTATTACAGCAATATTTTCCATTACTATTGATATATTCGCAAGCTTCTTAATTTTCTTAAACAGATTTGCTGTTTTAAAAACCATATCTTTACCTTCCTCAAACTTGCCTTCTTTAAAATGATTTTGAATCAAAATATTCAGTAAGCTAGTTGTAAATTGAAATAATGTTACAGCTGTTTTATCATTAATTTCTTTTTCAATTAATGTAATAATAAATAAATAAATATCTCGTTGACTTTCTAAATGTGTTTGTATAAAACTAAAGCTCTTAAAGTATTCTGAGACTTCGTCTTCCATCAGTTCATCTAACTTTTTTACTTGATACAATACTTTTACAGAAAATAAACATAACTTTGTCAAATCAAACGCTTCAATACCAATATGCTTGGAAATTATGTTATTGTAAATAACTTTGTAAATATTCCTACATAATTTAATCAACCCCTGATCTTTTATATTATGTAAAATTGGTATTAGAATACTTTCTAAATTGATAACACATTTGTAATAATCCTAAAACAAAGACTTAGTCATCTTCGTATATAAGATATTTTAAATTTACCTTGTCTAAGAAGTATTTTATAATATAATAAATTGATGCTAAAAATGAATTCATTGAACTACTATCAAGAATTTCCATTTCCTTCATGCATATTAACAACAAATCTGACACATCATTTGGAGTAAATTGGGCTCTACATTTCTCATTAACAGTAGCATTGCATAGAGATATAATTATTTTCAGCGCTTCGCCCGTAGCTAACTGATTTGATTTTGCACTTAATATGTTTAAAACATCCTTTAATTGACCATTTTTTGTATTTATAATACATTTTTTTATGCTTATGTCCATTACCTAAAAATTACCATCTTTCCATAATTTAAGGACTAATAAATATATATTTTAAAAGCTGATGTATATTAAAACATAAGTTTTTTATACATATTTACCTAATATTTACGGCTTCATCTAGATAGGATATTTTAAATTTCTTATTTAAATCTCCTCTTTTAGTAACGGTTGTTAATGATACCAACATAAAGAAAAATCACTAAAAATGATTTATGATACTAACTGCAGGAAATTAACATGGAAATATTCAATTTTCTCAAAAAGTATATGTGAATACACAGATTCAAATCTAGCACGTAGAATATGGAAAAGATAATTGCCAAAATAAATAAATCATAACTTTTAAATATTCTTAACCCTTACCTACTTTGTTTACAATGCGTGCTCTTTATAACTAAGAACTATCCAGAAATAACCCATATAATTATTCAAAAGTTCAATTAACTAAAAATTTCGTATTTTATTTTAATGTTAATGACAATAAAGAGTTATAGCGAATAATAATCCAAATATATGAAATAATATCAATTAATTTACAATGATTAATATTTATTTGACAGTAGAACTATGAAAAGTGCAAAGACGAAAATTACGTTGACAGTATTGTCGACCACATTAACTATAATAAAAAATTAAAAAATGCGGATATTTAAATACACCTTTAACCCATGTTCTGTTTATTAATTGCGTCAATAATAAAAAACTACGCCATTACCACAATTTGAAGTTTTTTTTATATATTCCTACTCTTTTATTCTTTCTTTAACATAAAAAATATTTCTTACAATATTTTTATTTAAAATAAAGTAAAATACTTTAACAAATATAGTATAATTACAAAATGTGGTGTTTATATATATATATATATATATATATATATATATATATATACATATATAAAACTAGCTAAAAGTGTTTTGGTCGACCGTTGTAAGATAATCCAAATCAATGAAATTAATTGGGTATTCGGTCAATTGTTAAGAAAATTAAAAAATGAAAAAACTAATCATTTGTTCTATCCTCTATATTTCGCTATAAATTTATAGCTTCCTCAGGAGTTCTAAAAAACAATAACATGTACAATATTTTAATCATGTTCACAATTATTATCTGTTTCTTACAAAAACTAGATTAATTTAAAAAATTCTTTAAAAACCATTCAAATGTGGTTTGTCATACTAAATACTAATAAATAAAATTATAAACTATTGCACTAGTGTCAGTGGTAGGTAAAGGTCAGAGCATGTTACACAAGTAATTTACATTTGAAACTAAATCATTTTACGTGTAAGATCCTAAAAAAAGGGAAACCTTTTTTTTCTTTTTTCCGAAAAGTGCTAGATTTTAAAAGAACTGATATATATATATATATAATTAATTTCATTGATTTCAATTATATATATATATATATATATATATATATATATATATATATATATAATATATAAATAACATAATATAGACTAAGAAGTTAGGATTAACTCTGTCTTAAAATATTATATAAAATATATACATATTATTGTCTATATATACAACCATGCTCAAATGTATTAGACACCGTACGAATTTATGTACATACATACATATATACTTTATATAGTTCAGTCAAAAGAGAGGTGAGGAAAATAAAACTGTTGTGAAAATTATGTACAAAGTGTTATTTAGTAATATAGTACAATTTATCAATATTTTGTCGCTCCGCCCTTGGCCTTAATGACAGCTCGCACTCGTCGAGGCATAATTGCTACTAAATTGTAACACTAAATAGCGTTGGCTATTCATCCGTCCATCGCACAGGTACACTTCTCCAACACCGTATACAGACATACAACCCCAAACCATGATACTACCACCTCCAAATTTTACTGTGGGAATGATACATTGTGGTTCATAAGCTTCCCCTTGCCTACGCCGAGCGTATAGCGTCCCAGGTAGTCCCCAAAGCTGCCAGGCAAAAGAAGAAAGTTAGCACTTAGACAGGATTAATTTTGTTTAATATTACATGTAGACTGAATTGCATACAACGATAAGAATATTAGTCATGAAAATGTACTTACATACCTCGATATTCGATTCATCAGACCAAAGAATCTTCGACCACTTCTCGATTATCCAATTTTCATGTTGTTTGGCCCATAAATACCGCTTCTTTTTATGAGCGTCAGTTAAATGCGGTTTACGTCGCGATTTACACCCTCGTAAACCAGCACGCTGGAGACGCTTTCTCACTGTTTGCGCAGAAACTGTTCCGCGATAACGCTGTTTCAGCTCACTGGCGAGCTGTTTCGACGATTTTTCCTATCACTGAGAGCCAGTCTTTGTAAAATTCTGTCATCTCTAATCGAGGTACAGGGTTTTCTGCCACTTTTTGGTCTGTTAACAAACGATCCACTCTCCTAATAGCGACTAATGGTTGTACGGACTGCACATCCCGAACATTTTTTTTTTGCAATTGCAGCTATTGATAACTTCTGGGAATGCAGTAGCACTATTTGGGCGCGTTCCCCTACCGGCAACTCGCATGTTTTGGGCATTTTTCTTCAACAAATAACTGACACAACGTGAAAAAATAGGATAATCTAATTGATCTCTACCACAAAGTCACAAACGCACGTTGCTCACACACTGCTAGAATGACACTAAATTTCTAAAATCCACAATTTCCCCTTTCCACCTATTCTTTTCAATAGGGGATTAACTAGGGTATTCAAAAACGCATTTCTGTAAAACTATTTTTACGGTTAATTTCCGTCAGACTTGGATAACACCGAGAATAAGGGTTTTTACCTGGGGTGTCTAATACATCTGAGCATGGTTGTGTGTGTGTGTGTGTATATATATATATGTATATATATAGACAATATGTATATATTTTATATAATATTTCAAGACAGAGTTAATCCTAACTTCTTAGTCTATATTGTTGTCAACAAATTGAACGAACTCTGTCTTATCCAATCATTAGATATATTTTCTATCATTACGTAATCAGTTTTAATTCTTGTATGTGTATACAATAAGCAAGCGTTTAATCACGTACATCATTCAAATATATTTGTAAATAAGCAAGTCTAGAATTGAAAACGTTAAAAATTATCATCCGTTAATGCATATTTATGTTATAGGAACGCATCTATCAACAACTGAATTTGTTAATTATGTGACTTGGAGTCATATAGCGTCAGGTGATTATAGAAACTGCTTGTGTATTGTTTATGTTATCTTCTATTTTTATTAATTGTATTGATACATGCTTACCTTTGATTATACTAAGAATACATATTTTGTTTCTTGACGCCGTTAACGCTTTATACCGGTGTGTGGTTTTCATGCAAGCATTTTGAATACATTAGCAACTCCAGAGTACTCAGATCAAAGTGTTCTCCAATACTTATCCCAGTTCGTATTATTACATCACTACCCTCATTTTCTAACATGAGGGTAGTGATGTATGTCTGACAAATTTTGGGTTATTGCGTGTGCTAAGTTCATGCCAAATCAGAGTATTCTTATTATCCGTCTGTAATCACATTTTTATTTCGACCCTGACCGATATGTTCAATTACCAATGTAGTACCGGGTTTTTTTTAAGCGAGAGAAATACAACCCAACGGCCTTTGGGCATATAAGCCGCATGTCAATAATTACTTGTTGTTTGTGTTGATAGTAGTAGCCCGGTAGTGGTAGCAACAAACTTAACTTGAATCTGGATTGCATTAAGATCGTTTCTTGATGCCCGACCTTGCCCTAGCTTTCGTTAAGCATCTTCTGTTGTCATAGTCTAAAAGTTACACTTCAGCTCACTCCAAACATTTCATTGCTTTTCCACTTTCCAATTAACCTATGGCCCTCCAAACCTTTATCTTCGACATATTGTGATCCGTTTCCAGTTCGAACGACACAAAATTGTGAATTTCCCATACTAAGCACATAGGCGAGCTTTTGATTAGTAACCGAGAAGGGTGTTAAACATTTCAGTGACAATTATTGAAACGCATGCCTAAACATGTTGACCCGTTTGTGTATTTCTTTTCTTGTTTCAAAATGTTGAAACTAGTTTATACGACTATTTGTATTATAGTGGTACTACTCTTTATTATCAATTATATAGAATATCCTTGTTTTGAACTGTGCAGTTTTGCTTCTCGGTACATTATCAGGATTTTACTTGCATTAATAGAACTGATACAAATGGTTTTTTTAATTAGGAGAAAAAACAATATCCATAAAAAAAACATTTTATTTGAAGTACATATTTACACAGTATGTGGTAAAAGCATTTTGTTTGGTCAAATATGTACGTAAAGATACATTAAACTGAAAAAAAACATGAAATGAAAATACATTACCTATGAATTATATAAACGAGATTATTTTTTTAACAAGTATTTTTTATATATTTATATTTTTTAAAATAAAAGTACGTATTATTTATGTTTTCTAACGGTTTTGTGTTCTGTAGGTATTTTTTGTAACATTTTCTCATATTATATTTAGATAATTTGTAAGTATTTTAGGATACAAATTTGCCATTTAATAATAAACACTTTTTTTAATGATTCCAATATCATACATATCATTTCTACACTCTTATAAAGAGTACTTGTACATTTTGATAAATAAATGTTCATAAAGAACTATGTTTTCTCAAATTTTATTTTTAAAAAGCGTCAAGGTTTCTTTAAATCACTGCACTTTATCTATAAATAAAGGAAATAAAGAAAAAAAAAACAACATTCACATTTTTTAAATTCTCAACTAAAGAATATGTTCAGAAAGCAAAACTGAAATAAAATATAAATTCTTTTGTTTTAATATCAACATTAAATAATATACAGATGGAGATTGCAGTTAAAAAATAATCCGCAAATACATAGTATCAATTTGCGGATTTCTTTCGTATTTCTACATTTAAAATAGTTAAAATTTCCAAGTAGAAATGTGCAATAGGTTTTTCTAGTTTTTTTTAAATATTTTCCTGAGTTTAAGTTATTCTCTTCTTTTAATGAAAGAATGATGAACATATTCTTCTATTTAGGCGCTACATACCTTACAGCTAATATCAAATACACAGACTAATGCATATTTTATGTATTTAACATAACTAGATGTTGTGTTAGCGAAATTTCTCTTTTGGTGTAGTGAAAGAGATAAAATTTAAACCAACTCTGCATCAACAAGAAAATGTAACTAACATTTTTAAAACCACCTAGCTAATGTTACATTTCAGAAAATAATATACATTTTTTTATAAAAAAGAGAATCTTTGAAATGTTAAAATATATTTACAGAATAACTATAGATAGTTAAAAGTAGGGTAGTATATTCTTCTAAACGTTTGCTTTTAATTTTTAAAATTAAAAGTATATGTAAACAAAATTGGCACTTTGTATATATTCTGTTTATCGTCTAAGATAATTCTGATCAAATCTTTGGTTCGCTTACATTAAATTTGCATGAAAAATTTCGAGTTTGGAAAGAATATTATTTCACCTTAGTATTTTCAAATTATGTTTCTGAATATAATTAGAAAAAAACAATATAATTTTCTAAATTACACCTTTGAAAGATAGTAGATTATACAACTACTAATACTGCATTTATCAAACCAGTTTTAAGTTGTTCTCTCATTTTAAAAACTGAACTCTCACTTCTTACACATATAAATGTAATATAAAGCTGTTTGTACAATTCCACCTTTTAAAACATATATATACACATACAACAAAAATAAATACATATAATATTAAAATAGCAATATTAGCTTTAAGGTATTAGCTTATTACCAGAGTTCTTAAGTAAGAATTACAGACGTACAACTCAAAATCAATTTTCTTTTGTAGCTTCAGTTTGAAATAAACATAGTCAATGGATTAGACTAAATTAGTATAGATTGTAACATATGCATTAAAAATAGTTACCCTGTTTCTAATAGGTAAGATTATGATGTCACAACTAAATCTTTTTTAAGGTGATGAGTGCTAAATACATCAAATAAACTTAGAAGATACAAATATAAAATGAAGTAATTATTAAGTTACGTTAGTCCTCGTGTCTATTGAAAAATGTGCAGTAAACAGTTTCAATATTTAGTGAATGTAATATTATTGAAGTAATAAATAATATATATTCGATCAACCAGATTAAAAAAGAAATGTGAAATATATTACTGCAGTTGATACTAAATAAAGATACTGTATTTATCTTCCGAACAATTTTTTGAATGGCAATTTAATTGGAAAATAATATTTGAATATGGAAAAAATTGTACAATATAATTATAGAAAGGTTAAACTTTAAACTAAAGAAGGACTAAATCAAATAAACAGAAGTGATAATAAATAACTTTTCAGAATTAGAAAACATAATATTGCTGAATTTTCACCAAATTGGAAACATCTTATATGCTTCCATCAAACATGTTATGTTGAAATTTTGAATTAAATATTTTATTTCTTTTTAATTCAAACATTTATTTTTTGTTATAATAAACTGATGAACATTCGGTGTGACTATAAGAATAAATTCTTTTCACTTCCTAACTGAATTATTGAAAATACTATTCATTACTAGCAAAAAAATAATTTCCGATGCTTATATGAACTCTTGTCATTGCTCGTATATATGTTACATGTGTTATATATATATATATATATTAAGTTAACAATGCATTGTCGTAAATTTCTTTATATTAATACTTTTGATTCATAAACTGTAGACGAGAATTACATTTTGAATGAGCGATATGTGTTTTTTTTTAATGTTATACATATTTATTGTAAAAAAATTATGCTTTATTATTTTTTCTAAATTGAATTCAATCTCGTTAAAATCTATAAACGTTTAATAATTTTAATACAGCACAAATTTTATAAATAATAAATGTGATAACTAATGTTACAGAAAAAAATTTTTCCAAATATATAAAATGTGAACAGCAAAGGTTGACTTGGAACTTCCAAAATTTTATGGAATTGAATAAAAGTTAATACAGAAGCTACAAAGAATTGAAATGCTTAAACAATCACATTTGCGTAAAATATACAATGTAAGTATATAATTTGACTATATAAGAAATGCATATTTAAATATTCGAGATTAATTTAAGTAATCACTATAGTGGTCTAACGAAATGATTGTGAAATTGATAATAATAATATGTAAGTATTGCATAAATTAAATTTAATATTGTGTGAAATACAAATATAAAGATAAAAGTATTTTGTAATATAAATTAGTATACTGAGTAAAATGGGGAAGTTCTAGATTGAATTGTTTCCATAGCCTTTACTTATAGTTAAACAGCTGAATACAAAAGTGATTAAGAAAAATATACGGATTGAAAATTAATAAGACAAGATAATACAAATAAAACACATTAATAAAATTAAATAATCGAAAACGAATTTTTAATGTTTAGAGACAAAATTCAGTGTTGTGTTGAATAATCATTTCTTTTAAATTAGACGCTTTCAATGAAAAGACTTTTTTTAAATTAAATCATAATATTCATCAAATTTTACACAAACATTGTATATAACAACATAACAAGATTGTATATAATAGTTTTTTATTAATTTTAAATACAAAGTAACAGTACAAAAGAAATTAAAATATACAATGGTGTATTTGTTTAACAATGAAAAAAGAAAATTAAACTAAATGAAATGAGATATTTTACAGATGGGGAACACATTTGTATATGTGTATGTGCATGAACGTATGAGAGAACATTCATGAATTTCCAGAGCACAATTACATATGATGCGTTTTACAAAGAGCTTCAAATTCTGTATTTTGCTAATAAAAATTTCTTACATTAATACTAAAAGAAAAAAAGCTATTGAAATATTGTACATGTTACGATTCACATCACAGACTTTAGCAATAATCAATACAAAATCTCAAGCTCTATCAAATTTTATTTCAGAACGGAAAACACTTTTTAATTTTTGAAGAAGCTCTATTTTAAAAAAAACTGCTCCATCCAAAAGAATATAATTGAATGAATTCCTACTAAAATGTAATGGTGCCTGCCCAGCGTACATACATATATAAATTAAAGAACATAACCTATATTATTTAAAAGAAGGAAAACTAATTTATCTTTTAGAACGATCTTTCACCCGTTCCATTTCGATCCATTCGGGGTCGTTCGGGTCTTCGTCACCGTAAGCAGATTCTGTTGACTCGCTGTCGTGGAACTCTGTTTTATTGTCTAGATTCGACCTGATAGTCTCATCTAAAGAAGCTTGAGCTCTGACATTCGTCGGGAACACATGGTTCTCGGGCATGATTTTCTTCATTTTCAAATAGGTTTCTTCGCTCAATGGGAATACTCTCTTTTCGTACGGTAATACGTCGATATTTTCCGGAGTGTTACACCTCAATTCTTCTTTAACGTCTCTATCTTTATCTTTCGCGTATCTAGATTGAGATACTGTTCTTCTTCTTTGCGGGTTGTTCGAGGATAAATTCGAATTATCATCTGTTGTTACAGACAAAGGCGTCGCTGGTGGAGAGGTTAGCGGTGAACACATACTTTCGTTCTGGTCAGCCGTGTGTGGTGACATGGGATCGGGTGTATTGGCACCACTCGATTCGGCCCTACTATCGGTGCGTTTGTGGGACCTGGAACGGCCGTAACCCAAAGGTAGCTTTAAATAACTAAGGAACTTTTTCTTTTCGTCGTGCTCGCATTTATCATGTCTTACAAGTACTGCTTCATCAGATATATCTTCAACCTAATGGCAAGACAATAATTATTACAATTAGTAAGCTTTTAAAGGAATTTGTAAATACTATATACACATACTGCATACAATTGCAGACATAGCATATTTAAATAACGAATTTGTGTTCTGAATTATTCTACAAATCATCAATATTCCCAGCACATTGCAATATAAATCAAACCAATACTGCAAAATGGGATTCGTTAAGCTAACGTTTACATGTTGCATCTTGGCATTTTATTGAATTCAATTAAATATAATAAAATGTATAGGCATAGTCTTAATGCTTGACATTATAAATAAAACAAAGGTTGTTGCTAATTATGAGAAATATTAAAAGCATTAAAAAATAAAATAAAGCGCAAGCGTTTTATTTTTAAAACATTAAAAAAAATTAAGGTAAATTAGATTGTCTAAATCTAATGTGATCTTAATGATTCTTGATATAAAGAAATTTCCGCGAGCAATAATTGTGTATTCGTGGCGTGTAATTTTTGATAATGTATTGTAATTCGAATTGTTTGAACTGTTTCCATTGTTTGTGGAATTTAAGTATTCCGACATTTCAGCAGCTACTCTACGGTCGTCTTCATGGTAACCCTTGATGAGGACTGTTTCTTGCCAAACTTATTACTATAGTTGGTAATTCATCTGGCTTGTATGTGTCTTCCCTAATGTTTTAACGCTTTCAAAATGACCTATGTGAGGTTTAAACCAGGGCTGGATATTCAAAATTTTTATAGTCCATATACACGACATTTTCAAGTAGTGAATTTATACTAATATCAGAAGCTTATAAGGCATGCGTTGTAATAAAGTAAGAAATTTAGATAGATATACATATAGATCGATCAGATTAGAATTCACAATTTTACTAGGTTAAAGAAAAAAAATTCTGGAATCTGAACCATCCGATAGTCAGTTTGTTGAGAATATTAGAAATATTGGCATATATTAGATTGGATACTTTTGATGGAAAACAAGAAAAATCAATTTGTCTCAACGTTGACAAATAGTGAACAAAATAATGAAACAGAGAACATTTTCATGTGATGGATCAACAGCATTTTTCAAAGACAACAATTTCACCATGGCATGCAGAATTCAAAAGTAGATCTAAAAATTTCACAGAATATTTTAATGTAGATCATCCACAGATTACAATTATTCTAGAAAACATTAGCTTTGTATGTGAAACGATAATATTGATGGGCATAAATAAATACCTGAATATGAAGTCATTCTGTACTCGCAAGTTAACAAAATTTCAAAAAGAAAATTTTAAGCAATACTTGAGAAAAATGTGTATTTATGTATATGAGCCTAAAAGTAAGAGATTGGAGAACAGCCCATATGAGAATTTATTTGACAAAAGTCAACTCTGAAATTAAAAGGAGCGACAGTATATAGATTACGAATTATTTTGCGTTATAATAATCCAAACTTCTACATAGCATCCCAAGACTCAATTATATGAAATATCAAAACATTTAATCGTCAAATTGTCCTTATAGCTGAAATTTATTATTTTATTTATTTTTTCAAAAACTATCCTAAGTATTTGCAATAACCCCTGTATTCATTAAAATCTTACATAATTAAGATTAGTTGATTAAATATTTCAATTTAGATCTTTCTAGTTATCAAAAAAAATTAAATCTTTTCTCATTTCTACTAAAAAGTTATTTTACTGTTGAATTGCTTTCTTATTACATATTTAATATTATTATTACCATGTCGACAATTGCATATATGTAAATCTCAGTGGTAGTGACGAAATAAAAACAATAAATCATCGTTGATTCATTTATATTTTGTATACATCATTGAAAGTTCATAAAATGTTATAATTCAATAATAATAAAATTAGAACTTACATCACTGTCCTGACTAGCGTTCTTAACTGCTCCATTGTTCTTAACTTCGTATTTTGAACCATCGAAAAATTCAACCTCTCTCCACCTAGAATCAAAATGAAAAATGCAATCATTAAACTCATGTTAAGAAGTTTTAGATTATTTAATATTCGCTAAAACGGTAATTGATAAAGCGGAGAAAGCAAATACAAAAAACGAAACCAAACACCCATATTTCATTTTAATTCAGTTGGTTTATTAAATTTATTTAGTGAAATTGTACGGCGACATAAATTATTTTCACTTATAATGGTAGATAAATCATAAAAGACAAATTCAATTATTTAAAAATAACTGATTAGCCGACTGACAGCTCAGTGGTAAGTTATTGATTTCTCCCATCGGGATGCCAGGGTCGAGTTCGATAGCCTGGTGTCCAGGAAGGTTTTTTGTGATTTGTCTATCCCATTTGAGCGAATGCTAACAAAGATTTTAAGTTGCCTCACGAACGCGGATGTAAAAATAACTAATGGTTTGATAAAGCGCCTTGTAATTGGCGTTAAGTTATTGAGGGATGTGAAGGCATGGGGCATGGATTAATATTATTATAAAAGAAATTGGACTATTTAAGAGAAATAATCAAAAAGTAAAGACACTAAAAAATATAACTTTTCAACAACAGTTTTGGGGATATTTCTTGTAAAAGCACAGAAATCGTCAGCGAATTAAATAGCAATGCTCGAAAAACAGTTTTTGTATCTTGAACAGTTATTCTGACACTGCTTCAATGACTTTGTAATCCGAAAGAGACTGTGTAAATCTAGCTTGCAGTAGTTAAATTTTCCGTTTTTATTTTTCAGATGTGAGGAATCAAAAGCGGATTTTACGTATTCGAAACTTCCACCTTCATCATTTTTCTTACGAAAACGTGAATTTTGAATTTTCTTTGACTTAGACGTTACACCAAACTCTGCCGCTAATTTGATAAATCTGTGTATCTAAGCTCAGAGGTTACAAAAAAAATTAATCTAAATAACGGGTGTTTTTTTTAGAGGTATAGAACTTTGAAATGGAATAAAACAAATATGATTTTTTAAATTGACATGAAATTTACTTTATTCGAAAGATAATCTTCTGGCATTATAATTTAAATATGACTTCTGGCATATGACCGCCACGGCTGGCTCGGACGTAGTCTAATCTGAAGGGCTAATTTTCGATGACTTTTTCCAACATTTGTGGCCGTATATCGGCAATAACGCGGCGAATGTTGTCCTCCAAGTGGTCAATCGTTTCGGGCTTATCGGCGTAAACTAGCGCCTTTATATATCCCCACAGAAAATAGTCAAGCGGCGTTAAATCGCACGATCTTGGAGGCCAATTCACGGGTCCGAAACGTGAAACTATGCGGTTACCAAACGTTTCCTTCAATAAATCAATTATGGTACGAGCTGTGTGACATGTTGCGCCGTCTTGTTGAAACCACAACTCCTGCACATCATGATTGTTCAATTGAAGAACGAAAAAGTCAGTAATCATGGCTCTATAGCGGTCACCATTGACTATAACGTTCTGGCCAGCTTCGTTTTTAAAGAAGTACGGACCAATTATTCCACCAGCCCATAAAGCACACCAAACAGTCAGTTTTTCTGGATATAACGGTGTCTCAACATACAATTGAGGATTATCATCACTCCAAATACGGCAGTTTTGTTTATTGACGTATCCATTCAACCAAAAGTGAGCTTCATCGCTAAACAAAATTCGATTATGAAAATCGGGATCAACGGCAATCTTGTTTTGGGCCCATTCACCGAATCTACGCCTTGCTAGGTGATCGTGTGGCTTCAATTCTTGCACGAGTTGGATTTTGTAAGCACGCAAACCTAGATCTTTGCGCAAAATCTTCCATAAAGTGGATGGGCACGTATCCAATTCCTGTGCACGATGGCGGATAGACTGATTCGGGTCTTCCTCTACGCTGCGCTCTACAGCAGCAATGACTTCTGTACGCACTGTACGACGTCTCTCTGGATGCGTGTTATCATTTAGAGTATACGTGGTGCGAAAACGTTCCATAGTTAATCGAATTAATTGCTCTGATGGACGATTATGTTGACCGTAATATTGACGTAGTGCGCGATACGTATTTCGAACAGAACCATGATTTTCAAAATAAATTTGCACAATTTGCAAGCGTTGTTCAGGCGTCAGTCTATTCATGTTGAAATGACAAACCAAACTAAATATAAATCACTTAACAGCTGACAAAATGGCCGCCAGTTAAAAAATGTTGCCAACTTAAAGTTCTATACCTCTAAAAAAAACACCCGTTACATAAATATCTTGAAATTATTATTAAAAATCTGTGGAGTTCAGTGCAACGAATTTCTTAAGTGTAAAAAATATAGCCTTTACTTTTTGACATTCCTCTGCACTTTTATATACATTTTGTTTTTGGAATGAAAACACATTTACACATGCTATAATGT
The DNA here is from genome assembly GCA_031893035.1 of Dermolepida albohirtum. Lineage (NCBI taxonomy): Eukaryota > Metazoa > Arthropoda > Insecta > Coleoptera > Scarabaeidae > Dermolepida > Dermolepida albohirtum. The sequence continues at coordinate 68,380 of JAVIWB010001893.1, read as the reverse complement.
AGAATTTAGTTGGAAACAAATCCTGAACAGCTACATTGCATTGTATGAAACAAACATTTTTAAGTACATTAAATGCTTTTCAAAATATTTATAGTAATAACCAATTCAAAGTAATTACTCCATATAAGAATTTACGATACTCCTTCAGTGTAGCGGTTAAAAATTCATTAGATGAATCAATAATATCCCGAAATTGAACTTGACACTCTGAAATTCATTTGTTTACTTTATTTATAAAATATCATTAATTTAATACAAGATGGCTTTATAGTATGACTATGGATGATTACAAAAAATATAGTGGAAAACTGTTATTGTAAAACCATGATCAAGAACTGTCGACGCTTTTCTGAAAAATTAAGATACTCAATTGATCAAAGATAATAAGATAAAATAATCCTAATCCAAGGTAAGTAATATTCGAAATATATATGATGTAGAAATAAATTTAATTAGCGAGAGAAAGATGATTAAAGTTAATTGATCCAAATTAAACCATATTGAAAGAACCGTATTTACACCATCGTGTTATTACCGTAAGTGCGTTATTATATTTTAGTATTGATAAAAACATCTTTACAAAAATTCGTGAAATAATACTAGAGTGGTTCCATAAGTACCCGGTCTGGCCTAGAGATGGCGTTAGTTGTTTGAAAAATATCACTGTATTAGAAAGTACACAATCTATAAAGCATACGTTTCAAGTTTGAAGACGCCACGTTGTTTAGTGTTTGGCAGCCATCAATAATTAACGTTTTCAGTGAATTTGTAAAAATTAAGAAAATTGTTACGTGATACAATGCTTTTATTTGAAGGTCTCAGCCCAATCGATATAAAAGCTGAACTGGATTCTACTCTGGGTAAGTTTGCTCCTTCGTTTACAATAGTGAAATATTGGGTAGCAGTTTAAACGAGGCTGTACGAGCTGCCAGGACGAGCATCGCAGTGGTCGAACAAATGAGGTGACGACTCCAGAAATGGTGAAGAAAATCCACAAAGGTACTGGCTGATCGTCAACTGAAAGTGCGCGAGCTAGCGGACATTGTAGGCATTTCAAAAAGTGCGGTACCTCGCATATTATCTGAAAATTTGGACATGAGAAAGCTGTGTGCAAGATGGGTGCCGCGTTTGCTTACACTCGAGCAAAAACAGTGTCGTGAAGATGTTTTAATTGAGCGTTTAGCGAAGTTTCACAGCAACAAAGTAGAATTTTGCGCCGTTTCATAACCATGGATGAAACATGGCTCCATCACTTCACACCTAAGACAGAACAATTAAAACAATGGACTCAAAAGGAAGAACCAGCTTCAAAGAAGGCGAAGACCGTTTCATCTGCAGGCAAGGTCATGGCATCGGTTTTTTGGGATGCGCGTGGAATAATTTTCACTGACCATCTTGAAAAAGGAAAACTATCAACGGTGAGTATTATGCGAACTTACTGCAACGTTTGAGCGAAGAAATCAAGCAAAAACGGCTGCATTTGGTTAAGAAGAAAGTGTTGTTTCACCAAGACAATGCACCAGCTCACAAATCTGTTATTGTAATGGCCAAAATTAATGAATTAAAGTTTGAACTGCTACCTCATGCACCCTATTCGCCAGATTTAGCTCCTTCGGATTATTTTCTGTTCCCAAACTTGAAAAAATGGCTCAGTTGTTAAAAATTTTCCAACGATGAAGGAGTGATGTCGGCAGTTAGTGGTTATTTTGAGGAGCAAGACAGTTCTTATTATAAAAAGGGTATCGAACTTATTGAACATCGCTGGGAAAAGTGAAAAGAGCTGAAAGAAGATTATGTTGAAAAATAAATGTATTGTTTTCCAAAATGTTTGTGTTTTCTTTGTTGTGTCGGGTACTTCTAGGGCCACTCTCGTAATCCATACCAATTACAGAGCTTGTTGGCAGGCCATGATGAAAAGAAAAACCACAAAAAACCTTCCTGGACTAATGTATTACTGAGTTATCAATCGGCGGCTAAATAAGCAGTGGAATGTTATAAATATCATGGTATAGAAATTTAAATTCAAAACATTGCTCTTAACAAATAATCATAGAATTTTCAAATGATAAAAATATTCAAATCATGTACCATTTGCAATTGCGTATGAATATAGACTAACTCCAGGCAAAATAGACAATGAAAACATATTGGTAGCCACATTGCTATAATTAAGAACTACGTAAACATCAATGCTGCAATCTTAATTTCAAACGTAATCGAAGAACCAAAAGAATAAAGTACTTTTCAAAAATAGTAGCAACTATTATTACAAAGCAAAAAAGCCTTTTTCTTATCTTTGTAATACATTCGACAAGAACTTACTTAGGTGTTAAAATCTCCTTGTATTGCAGTTTCTCGACCCGCGTCGAGGCAGCAACACTATAAGGAATCACAATATTGTCGATGTCATACGAATCCACACGATTCCGCCTTTGAAACCCCGATATAGACTGAGTAGCCAAAAGTGGAGACGTACTCGGCGAATCGAATTTACCCGACGCAGCGGAATTTCCCAAACTCTCCAGTTCTTCGTCCTCACATCCCGCGTACAACGAGACTTGATTTTGGTCTGTCATTCTGGAAGGGTGGCGTTTCTTGTTCAGTCGAGCCATCTGCGGATGCCTATTAGTTTTCCTTCCCCTTATTTTGTTTTTTATTTCTGAAAGAATATACATTTTTTCGAATAAAGATAAGCAAAATAAACAACGAATGTGTTACGCAGAATATCAAATTTATTCGGTTAAATTTGTGTAATTTAATGTTGACTACATATTAAATACAATTACTTAAACACGTTTTATATTGCAGCAAGTGGGAAGGTAATTTTTGTATGTAACAGAGGAAAGGGTGTAACATTCATTTGTTTATCGTGGCTTTATAATTATCTATTTTTACAAACTTGAAATTTAATATGAAACTAAAGATTACAATATCTACTTTATTACATTATTTAAATCAATACGTTAATTGAACACAATTTATTTGTTTTTGAGTAATTAGGATCGTTAAAATAAAATATCTGCCAAAGAATACATGAGACCAACAAAAGGGAAGGTTTAATAAATATTCCAAGGTATTAATTAAACTTGCATCAAAACCTATTATAAAAATGGAAATACATTCTTTTTGATTGCTTATATATAAATTTCAGTCATAAATTTTTAAATCGGAAAAACATCAGAAGAAGCGTTATCTAACTTGTTTATTATAAATGAACATTTTAAAAAAATACTCCAATTTTTTTAAAATATGGTAACAAATATGTACTATTTTTGGAAAAAATAACGTTTTCTGATTAGAAATACATATCAATACTATCTTCTAAAATGAATCTGTACATACCAGTCTTGTAACAATCTCTTCACATTAGTTGCTTAGTTCACTACCGTTCCAAAGTATTTGGGTATCCATATTTTATAAAACTATTTAACAACATATATTCTAGAAAATCATTCTTGCAAAATTAAATAAGTATAGAGAAAGCATTAAATTTATAGAAATGCTGCATAAGTAACATTATGTAAATTACTTTATTACCTGCAATAAACCAAAATTGGTTATTGCCACTACATGGGGATTAGTGGAATAAAAGTTTCTCGAATTTCTTATAATTTTCTATCTGTTACGGATATTCTTAGTAATGATGTTTTAATTACCTCGGACAAGTTTCACGTTAGATTATCAAAATTGTGTTCAGTTACGTTTCTGTACTCGTTGTGAGATATTCGTGGGCGATTACTGTTGTTAAGACTGTTAAATATGCCGAAACAAAAAGTTAAACATAGAAATGCGTGCTTTTACAATTGTGCACCGTCAAGTTGGCAAATTGCGAAACAATTAAAGTTAAATAATACTACCGTAGCACAATATCGAGAAAGTAGCAGTGTTCTGAATAAACCACAAAAAAAAAACCGTTATTGCGCATACAAAATAAACGGAAACGTTGAACTGGGCTCGTGAATACCAGCATTGGACTGTTGAACAGTGGGGTGAAGTCTTTAAGACCGATGACTCAAAGTTCGAGATTTTTGGTTCAAGAAGACGTGTTTCCCATTGGAGATCTGCAGGTGAGTGTGCGACAGAACGATGTGTTGTTCCTACGGCTAAACATGGCGGTGGTTCTGTGATGATCTGGAGTTTTTTAGGTGGTACGGTCGTGGGTGATATTGTAAAGATCGGAGGAATATTAAAGAAAAAACAGTAGCGAAACATTTTAGAGAACAATGGTGTTCCTTCAGGTATTCCAATAAGATAATGACCCGAAGCATACATATACTGTGCAAAGACTATTTGCAACACTTTGAAGCAGTACCAACATCGGGGGCTGATTTGTGAAAGAAGTTGAAAGAAGTATGGGTCCAGATAACACCAGATACCTTGATAAAACTAATTGCAAGAACGCAGCGATTGTGTGCTGAGATCACATAGACGAATCACAAGCTTAGATATAATATGTAATCCTACTGCCAGATAAGTAATTAGCTATATATATGTAAATAATAAATATATGTTGACTTTTTCACTAATGCTTTTAATCATTTCTTCTAAATCTATAGGTGCCCAAATACTTCTGAACGGTAGTGTATTTGAAAGTAGAAATATACAAATCCGCCTTAAAAAGTATTTTTGATATTTAGTCGTAACTAGAACACATTAATTTTTCCATAAATTGTACGATAACGACTGTACCTTAAAATAAAGCCTAAAAATGCTGTTAACTTAATTTCTATTACAAAAATGGTTGAATGTGGTTAAAATTTTTTAACAACGCACCAAAGCTCTTAAATTTGAATTAATGTATATTATTATGTATTAAATGTTGTTTTGAACATAATTATTCGCCAATGTTGAGGTTAGATATGATTAAACAATCATAAAAATCCAATAAATTTAGTGACTACTACTTGTCTGCACTAGCGGCTATAAGTTTGATTGCAAATAGGGCAGTATATTATAATTAAAAGTAAGAGATACGATATTAAATTACTTTTGCTTTTTTGTACTAACGGGTGGGCCATCTATCGGTTTAAATTTGAACCACTGGTTATTTCGAATCTGGCAATACTTATGTCATTCTATTCTGTCACAAAATTCAGTATATTATCTTCACTGAACGATATGAATCGATTTGCGTTTGAGCAACGTTGGAATTTATTTCCAAAACAAAGACTTGGTCGGAAATTGCACGAAAATGTCGTACAAAATTTCGCAGAGAAGGACCAACAGCGCTCGGTATACGCAAGTTTATTGCTAAAGTTCGTGAAACAGGTTTCATTGTTAATGCGCCAAGACATGAGCGTACTCGTACAGTGCGTTCTCCCGAAAATATCGAAGCTGTGGCTAAGAGTGTGCGTGAGAATCCATCAACATCAACTCGCCATCGTTTTAGAGAATTGAATATTTCACGCACCAGTTTACGTCGAATTTTGCGAAAAGATCTCGGTATGACGCCTTACAAAGTTTAATTGGTTCAAGAGTTGAAGCCGCATGACCATCCGCTTCGTTTTCGCTTCGCGAGATGGGCCAACGAGAAACTGCACGATGATGTTGATTTTGCCAAAAAATCATCTTTTCGGATGAAGCTTATTTTCATTTGAGTGATGAGGCCCATTTTCACCTCGGAGACTATGTTAACAAGCAAAATTGCCGTATTTGGGGCTCAGAAAACCCACATGTGGTCTTACAGAAGCCAATGCACCCATTACGAGTGACTGTTTGGTGCGGTTTGTGGAGCGGAGGCATCATTGCCCCATATTTATTTGAAAATGGGGACGGCGCAACCATTACGGTCAATGAAGACACTTATCGCACCATGATAACCGATTTTTTTCTGCCCGCTCTTCATGGTATTGATGTGTTATTAATTGAGCATTTGAAGGCCAACATTCGTGATGCCATTGCCGAGATACGACCCCATACTCTCGAAAAAGTGCTCGAAAATTGGTCCGACCGAATTGGGTACTGTGAGGCCACCCGCGGTAACCATATGAATGAAATAATATTCCATCTCTAACCGGAACAATTGTACTTCACAACAAAAAAATAAATTTGGCAAAATTACAAACCGTTTTTATTTTATTGCATTTTTAAATTTAAACTTTTAAATGGCCCACCTGATATAAACCCCTACACGGCTTATTTATAATTTAATATTTGACTATTAACATAGTAATGCGTGTTTGAGTTACGAGAGTACGTCAAAAAGAAAAGAACTTAACATCCAAATAAAAGCAAATACTTGTACTTCAGACGAAGTTATCAAATAAAAAAAATATCAGGCCATAAGAAAATAGGAAACCTGAACATTTTAAAGTGGTAGCCATAGTGGGAAGCTGAAACTGACAATAGAATAATACCAATAAATTCGGACAATCTCATTAAGAAATCGTCATCCCACATAACCAAGAATGGCGGGAGGTTTCAATCATAAATTGAAACCTGCCGCGATCTAAAGCCAACCTCACTGCAGTAATATATAGATTAATATAGGCATAACTTAAGATCCGAATGGCTGTAGATCTTATATACAAAATAAAAGATATCATAATTAGACTAAAAATCATGTAAATTAATCTGGGCAAGGCTGAGAATCATTATCAATTAGGGAAAAAAAAAATTAAGTCAGCATATTTATTTCCTCCATACCAACACTTCCCAACTTGCACAGATTGTGTTACACAAGAATCCGAATATTTTTCTGCGTAAACTTTGTGAGCAAAGCAGCACACGTAAAAAGACATATGAATTACCCAATACGCTTTTAACATTCTCTACATTTATTTGTCCTTAATGTTACAAAAAAATATAAGTATAAAAAAAAGAAACGTATTTACTAAATAATATTGATGGTGGAAATAGCCGCCGGAAAAGTACTAAAATATACTATTTACTGCTAAAAAAACTGAAAATAAAGCAAATAATTTAGTCTTTATGAAGGTAAATTTGATGGAGTCTGTAGTTGATTAACTTAATCACTTAAGCTTTCCACATTAATTTCCGTAATCTGTATACGTACTTCGACAACTAAGTTGAAGGTAAATTTGATAGAGGCTGTGGTGGATTAACGTAATCACTTAAGCTGTCCACATTAATTTTCGTAATCTGTATACGTATTGCGACAACTAAGTTGTCATCATCAGCAGATAATTAAACGGTGACGCCAAAAGTGGCACTGGTGTGCGTTTTGGCTTTCGACGGTACTGATCGTGTACGGAATTTGTTTCGTGCAGATTTTTGCAGTGGTTTCCAGGTGCGATACTGTTTAATTGTCTGCCGATGATGACAACTTAGTTGTCGAAACACGTATACAGAATACGAATATTAATGTGGAAAGGGATTATATATCAACCTTCAGTGATTATAGTCTCTATTTCTAAGACAGTCAAGTTTGTGGATGGAAATATGGTATGATAGGATTAAATTAATTAAAATAAATAACGAAGCAAGGGCTTTTTATATATAAATAAAGATAATGATAATGTTGAGCTGATAGGAATCTAATGAAGACACTCTTTCTTTGATGGAATTGTTAGGCATTGTAGAATACTGATTATAATTCTAATGAATTGTGAAGTCTCTTGGACCGTAAAGTTTTAAATATTTGCCGAGATTCACTGTCGCTCTTAGAAGTTTGGCTAAAGCAGAAAGTTTTACAATAAATACCTCAATTTAACAAGTTTTATTGCAATAAACGATGATGATAATGTATATATATATATGTCTTTAGCACATCTAGAACATAAAGAAAGAAAGAACTATGAACAAAAGATGTTATTAACATTTTATGACTGACCCAACCGCATTTGAACCGGATTATTCTAATTTATTTAAGAGATTTTATTGCTCTTAGAGACCCGCCCTGCCCATGATCATTTAGAAAACTTCAATGCGATTTTAGTTTGTTTCAATGTTATTGTGGTGGTACCATAAATGCATAACAATGTTCGAAATGGCTCGTGGTAAATCAATGGGTGATGCTAAACGATTCATCATAATAACTACACATAATAACACACAAGTTTATGTCAGCACGCAAAACGATGAAAAATTAAATCTAACCGTGTCAACAGTAAAATATAAAATATAATAAAACTCCCTATTGACCAATGTTCCTATTCTGTATGCGTATTTCGAGAACCAAATTGTCATCATCAGTAAATAATTAATCATTGTCGCACCTGGTTCCGTGATAAAATTCACACAGAACAACTCCGCGCAACTTTTACTGTTAAAACCAAATACACGATGTGTGGGGAGAACACATACATTGATGTGGTAAGGGGTTTTATTTATCTTTTTTGATTAATTACACTGTTCACCGATATCAAGAAACAGGCAACTTAGAAAACCGTGACCGTCTAAGTCCGTCATGACTAATCATCCTAGCAGATGATCGTGTACTACAACTAATATACGAGGGAGCGTTTTTATATTCGTGGAATGAGCGGGTTGTAGAGGGGTGAGTAGGCGCATTGGGGGCGTGGCCTGTGCAGCGACTCATGATTAGTATAAATACGAAGTTTCATTGTTATTAGGCAGTTAGTCTTTGAGCTATCGTCAACCAAGTAACATAATCAGGAGTGAAAAGTGAAATATGGAAAAAATCGAATATCGTGCTGTTATAAAGTTCCTTACCAGGCAAGGAAAATCAGTCGCGACCATAATGAATGAGATGTCATTGGTTTACGGCGACTCTTGTCCAGGAAAAACCATGGTGTACAAGTGGCATAGTTTATTTAAACAAGGAAGGGAATCCCTTGAAGACGACCCGAGGCCGGGCAGGAGCATTGAGGTGATCACGCCAGCACTTATCCAAAAAGTTGAACAAATTGTACTCGAAGATGCTCGACTAAAGAAGAAACAACTCGCAGAAATGGTTGGAGTATCCGATACAACAATTTTTAAAATCCTACACGATCATCTCGGCATGTCTAAGGTCAGCGCAAGATGGGTGCCGAGAATGCTCACGCCGCCGCAAAAACAACAGGGCGTAGAGTGTTCGCGTGCATTTTTGGACCTCTGTAATGAAGACAAGGATGGTGTATTGAGTGGAATTGTTACTGGAGACGAAACTTGGGTTCATCATTATGAACCTGAGTCCAAACAAGATTCCATGCAGTGGCATAAAAAGGGCACAGCACCTCCCAAGAAATTTAAAGTGTCACAATCAGCTGGGAAACTCATGGCAACGGTATTTTGGGACTCGGAAGGAATATTGTTGATTGATTATAAAGATAAAGGTGTTTCTATAACCGGAGACTATTACGCTTCAATATTAGAGCGACTAAAAGAAGCCATTAAAGAGAAAAGACGGGGCAAATTGACAAAAGGTGTTCTGCTTTTGCACGACAACGCGCCCGTCCACAAGAGCCGCGTTGCGTTAGCTGCCCTGCATAAGGTGGGCTTCGAAATTGTGAATCACCCACCCTACAGCCCAGACCTGGCCCCGAGTGATTATTACCTGTTTCCGAAAATGAAAAAAGAGCTGCGGGGTAAAAAATTTACTGCCGATGATGAAGTCAAGGAGGCAGTTTCGGCGTATTTTGCAGATAAAGAGAAATCATTTTTTTATGAGGGTATAAATAAATTAATTGAAAGATGTGAAAAATGTATCCGTCTTGCAGGTGAATATATTGAAAAAGAAAAATAATTTGGTTTTTTTATTTCCACCCCTTGTCCCCCATTCCGCGAATATAAAAACGGTCCCTCGTACATACAAAATCGTCAGCATCATAAATAGCAAGCCAATTCAATCGCGGCCATCGACATCCGGTTTCAGCTACCACGCCATTGTTATGCCGGGGTAATCGATTGAAAAGAAGACTACAGTAAGCCCAAAAACATCAGTATTGGCCGGTAGAATAGTGGCAAAATGTTCTATGGATTGACGAATCAATATTTAAAGTGCCTAGTTAACGCAAGAATGTGTTTGTCAGACGTATTAATGAGAGATTGCTTCCCGAATGTGTTGTACAGACAATGTAACAGTGGTGGTTCAGTTACAGTTTGGGGTTGTTTCTCTTACGCAAGAATAGGGACGTTACACCGAATTGAAGGATTAACTAATAAATACTAGAATTCCATGCCTTTCCGTCTGGGTTTCAAGAATCGGCGAGAATTTTACTGTTATGAACAATAACGATTCGAAGCATACAGCCCGAATACGCAAACAGTATCTTAACGAACAAAATCAGACGAATATTTTGCAATGACATGGCCTCGGCAAAGTCCAAACTTCAACTCTATTGAGTTACTGTGAGGTGAGCTTGACGGAAGAGTCCAAATTGTCCTACTTTCAAGGAGCAGGCTCAGGAATATTCTTCGACAATAGAAAAATCGAAAGGATGCCATGAGTTATTCAAGCAGTTATCAACGCAAAAGGTTAATTTTTTGAAGAAAATAATATTTAAGAATTTTGTTAATAATGAATAGTAAAAAATAAAACTTTCGTTTATTCTTTAGAGTAATAAATTTATTTCTTTAGTACTAATTGGTTTCTATTTTTTTTTTTGGTTTTTAAAGTTTTACTACTTGGCCAAACTTCAATAGACAGTAGTGTGTGTCAGGATAGATCAGTTCAACGAATGCCACATATTCGTAAAGTAATTATTAAGGTAAAAGGAAGTATTTGCACTAAACTTCATCGCCCAGAATTTTCGAAACAAAGCGTCTTTCCGAAAATCATCCGAGGAAAATTATAAAATAACACAAAGAATAATCCCCTAAATTTTTACGGCATGTTTAGTAAACATCCTGTACATTGTACTTTCTTAATATGTGCAATGTTTTCGCTTATTAAAAAAATTTAGACACAATTTAATTAGTTCTGCTATTAAATTAATTTGAGCATGATACGATAAAATTTATTTGACTGCAGTGTATTTGTTACTGCATCACTTAACCTCCCAAGACCAAGCCGATTTGATACGTACGAAATACATATATGTTGGAATGTTTAATAGTAATTAATTTTGGGTAATCATTATTCGACATACGGTAATATGTTTTACTTTAAAAAAAAGAAGCGGTATCATAATACATATACTGTATGCTCTGTGCATTTACTTACTCGCTGAAATAGCATTTACAGCTGTTGATTTTAGCAGTCGTGAATATTTTCTCCTGTGATCGAGCTTTTTATTTCGATGTTCCATTGGCACATTCATCTTATCCAATCTATCCGGTTTGGTTATATATTTCATACTTTTTATAGTAGAACGTGAACTCCTCTGTTGCCATTCCGGTGTTTTCATTATAGCGTCCAGATGAATACCAGCGGAACAATCTATAAAGTCAATATAGTCATTTTTGAGTCAAGTTTAAAAACTTTTATCACTACAAAAAAGAATATATACCTTCGAGCAGTGAAAAAACAGGATGAAAACAAGGATCCAGCATCGCAATCCTTTCCGATTTACTCAGATAATCGGTGGGATCTCTGGGATGTGTAGGATCAGTCCGGCCCGTGCACAGGGCACAGGGAACATTAGGCTTAACACAACCGCATCGAGTGTTCGACGGTCTAGCGGCCTTCTTTGAAACTGCATGAAGACCTGTCGTCTGGAGAAGCTTCCTTTTGCGGAAATTAATCAGAGGTCTTGTTCTAGCGCATTGATATTCAGTACAAGTGTTCACGGAACCGTTAACTGTCGATTCTAAGGTTTTCGTACTGGTGGGCGAAGCACCCGGTAGTTGTCCCCTGTAACCGTTCAGGGCGTTAGGTGAAGTGGGCACGCTATGAGGCGGACTTTCGCCGCTGAGTTTCACGCTTCCTTTGCTCGATCTGATTTGTTTATGGAGATCACTATGTTGACGTATTCTATATTCTAAATCCGATATTTGGGCCTGTAACCACGTCCATCTCGCAGCTATGGCGGTTCTTTCCGTTGCATATTTCCAAGCAGCTCGTTTTTGACTGTAATTATCAAGATATGTTTTAATAAAAATAAATAAAATATTCTAATCATTTTTAATCTACCGCTATAAAGATAAAATCATATTTGGCTTATGTTAATTCGATGAAGTAGATAAATAAGGCAAGAAATGTATGGATTACAAAAGTTATTGCATTTACCATATTTTCAACACATATTTCTAGATCTAGTTCTATCACTAAATACTTTTAAATTAAATTGTTCATATTCTTTTTGAATTTAAATACGATATTATTCCAATTACTTAGTACGATAATCATTACCAAAACAGTCAAATAAATGACCATTTTTATAACATAATACAAATATTATAATTTGAAATATTTCAGCACTGGTGCGATATAAATATCGTTTTTCAAAATTTGGCGGGCTTGAATACTATAATCACCGTGATTCAACGGATCTACAAGGATGGCCATAAAATTTAACGATTAATAAAGCAAAATTTATTGCTACAGTATAAAAATTGTGAATAAAAAAACAATGAATATTTAAAAAAACAAGAATAAAGTCACAAATTGAAGAAATCATTAACCATTAACGCAGAAATAAATATTTATCTATATAAAGTCGTTAAGCACTTGTGAAAACCTAAAATATTGAACACAAAGCTTTTATTAAAAAACCTAATGTACATTTCATGTAGTAACGCGAGTTACCACTAACGATCTGTACAGTACACATGACATATACATTTACTTTTTAAATAAAACTTAGTTTGTGAAAATTAAGGTGTTTACTTTATTTCAATTGAATATCTGTTCAGAAATAGTAAAAAATTTTGATTAAATAACTTGAAGTAAATATAAAAACTTACTTTTATTTAAAAAGGTATGCGTAAACATAGTTGTTATTTTAAGTAATCTCGACAATACTTTCAATAAAGGACGCTTTCATTACTGATATAATTCATAAAACAAGTCCTTTAATACTATAGCTTTCTTTATTCAAAATAAAGGAAATCAAAATGGTTTAGTTTCAAAATTAATTGAAACTGCGATATATGTACACTAATATTTGCAATACTGAAACACATTTCAAATATGAATAAAATAGGAGATTTGCAAATAATTCATAATAAGCCTAGCACCATTATCATTGATAATTTATAAAGTGGGATTTAATTGATAACCATTCATAGTTTGTTGTCAATTGAAAGGCCACATCTTAGCTTTCAATATATTAAATTTATAAATGCCAAAATAAGAAATAACACCAACTGGTTACTTAATTTATAAATGTTTAACGCTTAATGAACTAGATCGTGAGTACGTTCAAATCCTACTTCGCATTCTTTAATTAAAAATTTATTGAATAACCTTATATGACGAATACTTGAAACTCTGTACGCAGCACGGAAACAAATTTCAAAACACTATGCACAAGTAACATCCTTCTGCGCATATAAATACGTACTACTATGGCTTTTCACAAAACACTTTCATGCCTATACGCTTCACAAAAAAATCAGAGGCATATTTTCAATAACGACCTATCATTTTCCGTTATTCCATGTTATTACTGAGGATGTGCAATAATGTCGTCTAAATACGTACATATTTAATGTGATAAGCGAGAATTCTTTGCATTTTATAGAGTGTGGTTTTAATGTGATAAGTGACAATTCTTTGCATTTTATAGTGTGGGAGTATTAAAAGCATTTTCTTCAGTAAAAAATACTACTTGTAATTAAACTTGTCAAGTCTCCGAAAACATAATGTTTAGTTGTAAATGTATTTCGAACGACTGTAATTTTAATACCATTGATACGAAACAAAAATATACTGATAAAATCAGTACCTAGCAGTGTATAATCATAAAATATTAATTAATTGTAAGTAGATTTAGATAAATATATAGAACTATTATTTAAATAGTTTATATATGTGCATGTACCTTTACAATATGAATAGATTTAATTGCACCAAGTAGAGTCGAAATAATCATATATAGCTTATATCTTGCAACTACACAGTATGTCGCAAAAACCACGAAACTTTTTAAATTAAAATAAACAATTATTAACAATTATTTTTCTTTCATGGCCAGTTTGTTTCGGAAACATTGAATAGTCACACGGAGATAAATCAGACGAATGCGAAGCATGTTGAAGCACACAGACTTGTTTTTGTTTGCCAAAGCGGCGTACAAGCGACAATGTATGAGATGGCGACGAAAACCAACTTCCCGAAGTTTGATATTCAGGCCTCACTCGAACGATTCTTTCCCGAACGCTCCATAACACCCAAATAATATTCACATAATATTCACATTTTAATACTGTGGAACGAATTCTTGAAGTATAATACCCTTAGAGTCGTAAAAACAAATCGGCAAATGTCTTCCCTCGTCACTTCTGGAAACGGAATTTTTTCGAATTCGAAAAGCCTGGGGACTGCCACGTAGGACTTTGGGTTTTGTTTGAGTATTGTACTTGAAATACCAAGTCTCATCATTAGTTACAATCGTTTTCAGAAATGTTCGAATTCTTAAATCCTTTGTCAAAATTTCATGAACCATGTCTTTGGTCGTATTTAAGTCCTCCACCATCAATTTTACGATCGAATTCGCATCGTAGACATTTTACTCACTTTTTTCACCAACTCATCGCGATTTTTGTTTGTTTCCCGACCTGGCTTTGAGTCATCTTCCAAGGTATCATCACCCACCTGGAAATGCTTATACTACTCGAACACACGTGTACGGAATTAGCAATCGCCATCATAAACTTGTTTCATCAATTCAAAAGTTTTACAGTTTGAAACAAAATGTAATACTTACTCTTTACACCATAGTTTTTTGTGACGAGATAGCAAAAGATACTGTCACTTTAAGCGCTACAAGTCGACAATTCGTTGATCCATTCCAATGATGGCGGTCTCGTTTTGTATAGGGGATATCCAGCTTCCAGAATATATATTATTCAATAGATGGCGCTAGTAATTTCCTTTAAATTTAAGAAGTTCCGTTATTTTTCCTGTGTATAAAACTAAGTTGAAGTGTTTCTGCGGATACAGCTTAGAAGAACTTCAATAACTCTTGAAATCATATTTATAAAATGCAATTGTCAAAAAAGAGAAAACAATTCTTTCTAAATTCCAAACCAATAAACCGAAATTATGTAAAACAATTGATACCTATTTCCGGTAAGTCCGGAAGCGTCAGAATATGAAAAATTACAATGTCTAAACAAAAGGTTGTAAAAATAAATTGTATTAATCATTAATTTTCATGCGTTGGCCAACACAATTGCATATAATAAGTTTATTATTTATCTTAACTTTCTTATTTTGGCTACAATTACTGTATGCATATAAAATACTAAGGCACCGCACAAAATTTACTATGATAAAATTACAAGAAAAGACTCCATTAAAAATATATTTGTTTGAAGTTACTCGAAGTGTCAACGGATAATAAACTGCGGTTAATTAATATGTGATTGGTTCAAAACAATAATGAATCATAACCATTCACTATCTATATGTTCATACACGTATGCAATAAAATTGAATTTAGTAAACAAATACGAAATAGTTCCGTGAATTAATAAGAGGTTTATATGTATGTATATGAATAAGTTATTATCCTTAAAGGGGATTATTACTGATTTAATTACATCACATGATTTTATGTGGGTAGATATTTTATAATTTTAGCTGTCGAAGATTAGATAAACTGACGATAAATGATAAAATAAAATAATATTTTGATAATGAAATGTGTCGATATGTAAATAGTTGGCTATGCTCATTTCCTAGAAACAAATAAACGCCATTATCAATTGCAAATTTTGAGGAGTGCAAATCTTTAAATCTAAAATTCAGTAGTTTGAAATAATATTTGGGAATGACTTCTTCAATTTTTAGATTTAATTGATTCATTCTATTTACGTTTTGTTCAAATTCTCTATCTTATTATTGATATACATTATTTACTTAAAAGTATTAATGAGTTCAGATAAATTAACTTCAAGTTGAATGAAAAATTTAAACCGGACGGCTGTGCATTGGACAGATTCTACGACTTCATCCTTTTAGCCAATCTTCCCCCGCCTGATAATTCTTTTAACAGCTCAAACAAATGAAAATCAGACGTCACTAGATTGAAATTGCATTGTGGATGTCAAATAAGACCATATGATATAAAGATGCATTGTTTTCATGAAAGCAGCAACTTTTCGCGGTACAGGTCGCCTATATAATTTTGTCACGGGTAAATATCTCATATATATCCCGCGCGTTAACTAATAACTAAGGAGACTACTTGAAAATCTTTAAAAGATATTACCACAATTATAAGTGAAAATAAAAACAATCTATACAAATTCTACACAATACACCATGCCCTAAATTAAGAATATCTGATTATTCATTCGATGACTTTTCTGTCTTTGAAGAAGGCCAAAAAAATGTGGTTATATTTTTCCAAGATTTGCATTAATTAGTTTTATTAAATCATGCTTTACCGTTAACGAGGAATATACATAAATCGATATTTCGCGTGGCAAAATTATATAGGCGATCAGTATCGAAAAGATTGTTTGTTTTCATAAAGTCAAGCCATTGCAAGCTGGCACATTCTGAAATGATATAAAAAAAAAACACTGTCTTTTTTGACCACCTTTTCCCAAGATTTCATTTTAATTGTCCTGAATAAATAAAATAGTACAGCCTTAGCACTATTTTAGGGCATATTATTTGCTAGAAATATCATTTCTGTCTTCACTTCAATAATTATTTTCAATACTCTTTACTTGCATATGTACTGAATACTAGATCGCACTTCTTCTTCAGTATTGCTTAACATTTGCTTTAACTCCTTAGAATAATCTGATCATAATTAACCCTAGTTTGTCTAATTTATCTGATATATTCGTCTACAATACCATATGCCATTTAGCAATATATTCATTTTTTTATTTATAAATTTTACAATTATTTGAACTTATAACTTTTTAATCTACTCAAACATATTCAAAATTTTTTTAAGGTTCTTAAGAGATTATTTAAAAAGCGAAGATGTCCATAACATTAATATTAACTATTGTGATTGAATGTTCATTGAGGGAAAGAAGGGTGTACTGTTATAATAAATGAAATTTAATTTTGCTACAAAGACTGAAAAAATAGGAGCGAAAATAAATTTAAATCTCGCTGTAACAATTAAAAATATTCCGAGGTGGTGCGCCATTTTCCTAAAACGAAATCGTCAAAAAAAATATAAGTTAACAGATATCAACGACTTTTCTTCCACTTATTATTCGTATAATTTTTCCAAGTACGGAAAACAGATATTTGTAAAACTAACACAGCAAGTACTCCAACAATTGATTTCACCTATTTAGAATTAACAGGTCGGCCGGTATTCTGCCTAGTTCATCTACTATCTCCATCTCCTTTTTATCTATAGCCACCATCACTGTCTACCACGCATGCCTTAGGATATGCTTACATCGTATCCGATAAAGTCGCAGTTCGCACTGTTTTATTTATTACTTTTCCTTTCTCTTGAAATGAATGATAATGTGAACTCATTAAAAACAGATATTACTACGTCATCGCAGTGAATCTTTTTAAATCTAATTTTATGCCATCCAGATATTTTTTATGTTCAGGTTGTATATGGAAAATTCTTTGCTTTGTCTAATTTATTTAAAAAAAATTATTTATTAATAAAAATTCGGCTTTCTTAATTGAATTTAGTTCTTCACTCGAAAAAAGACATTTAAATAGTAACAAGTGAAATTGATGAGAATTTTTCATTTGCACTCCAAATTTTACAGCTATTTTTCATTTCATACATATCTCATTTAGCATCGCATTAAAAACGAAGTGTAGAAATCTGCTAAATTAATCATAAATATTAGGAGTATACTTTGAAGTATTTAACCCCAATGCATAGTATGTGTTAGTTTAACTTAAGGGATCTTCGTGAAACTAAGCCTATTTTTTATGTTGGGTTAATTTGCCATGTTGCCATGAATAGAGAATAAATTTAATTGCACTTACTAGTTATAGCTAAATTATGTTAAATTTGATTACATTAGATGTGTCTGGTGTAAAAAAACACATAGTATCTGCTTTCCAATTTCTTTTTTTTGATACTATTATCACTGAAAAATTATAAAAATAATTTTAGATGATTAGGTCACATAATTTGGAATTCAAGTTTGTTAGAAATATGAGAAATATTTGCTAATTCCTTGGTATTTTGTTATTGATTTTTGACGGTTGCAATAGTCCAAGCTTTTAAAAACAAGTTTTCATTCTCAATATAGTTGCAGCTGTTTTAATGTAAACATATGGCATTTATCTACGGGCAATATTTTGATTTGTTTTTACTCAGTGAGATTTATTTGTTTATTCTCAACACACGCTTATATAATACAAGGTAAAAGACAAGGAAAAACATCAAGTGACAATGAAAAAATAAGAATATTTGTTTCGTAAATAAGAAAGATACAGCTCAAAACAACTAATATTTCATGCAAATGATAGTAAATTAAAAAAAAGTTAATTTAATATTATTTTTGCTTTCATTATATTTGTGAATAAATATACACATTGTATTTTATTTAACTTGTTTGGAGAAGTTTTAATGTGATCTTGTTAGGAGAGTACAAAATGTTGCATCTTTATTTATTTAAAATATTCAACTTTACGGAAATTTTATTGCAATAATTGTTACAAAAAATAAATAGTGTGTATAATTTCCACAATCATTTAAAAACGTTTGGTATTTTAATGGCATGAACTGGATTAGTATATCGAATCCTCCTCACAACATTCCGAGGGTGTTCTATTAAATTATAATCTCGAGAATTGACTGGCCACTCCACTCTGTAGATCAACTTCATCAATCCAGTTATTCACTATGTTTGTTCGATGAGGACGAACAACAATGTACATAAAAATAAATTCGAAAAAAAATTTCATACGAAAGAACAGAGTTGCAGAATCTCATTCAGATATTTGCAATTGAACGGTACCTTATCAATTGCAAAATCCTCCAAGTCTCCATCTCTGATTGATCGTGATGTGTTTCCATTCCAGACACTCAACATTACAAAGTATCATTACTAATCGCAGAGGTGAACTTTAGGGTACTGTCCAAAAAGCGTGTTGAAACGCGCTTTTATATATTCCAGTGACACTGGTTTTAACGCATACGTAAACATGTTAAGACATGTCTATGTATCCGTTTCTTGTTTAAAAAGATTGAAACTACTCCACACAAATATTTATAGGTATTATATTAACTTGCACTACCTTTCATTATCAATTATATAGAATAAACGTTAACTGTTTTAAGCAGTGTATTACTAAAAATGACACTTGTGTTAGAGAAAGGTAAGATAAACTAAAAATTAACTTTCATTTATATATGTCACAAAATTGTTATTATATATTTAACAAAGATCTGAGTTTTTATACCTTTAGAAAGGTTTAGTACCATATTTTAATGATTTAAATTCTAATGGTATATATACGATAATGCCTCTTGCAACTGGGCAAAATTGATAAAAAATTAGAATCTGTAAACTTGCTTGTGCTACTATCTCCAATGAATTTTCCCGGCTTAAATGTTATTGAAAATCTATAGTTCGCTTTAAAATTACAATGTACAAAAGCAAAGAACAATTTATTAGTCTATATTGGAATATATGGTGAAACAACGTAAAAAATCAGATACATATTTTATTAGACATTCAATGACAGTATACCAAAATGTAAAAGCGATCAAATAAGATAATATTGATAGATACTATTCGTAGATATTATAATGTAAAATTTACAACAAATTATTCTATTTAAATTTTCAATTTGTATCTTGATAAATTATATCAGTGGATGGTATGAGTAGTCTATATTTCTATACACAAAAAATATTTGTTTGCTTAGAGGAATAAACGGTGACAATTTATTTATTTATTTATATTTTGCCCAACGGAATTTCTTCCATTAATAGGTCAAAACCAATCATACATACACATAACCGTGTTCAAGAAGAACAAAAAGTAAATGTAAAATTTCCTAAATCATAACTGAACATAACAATTCTTTATATGTAAGTACCTGACTAAAGAAAAATATATCAATTGGTAGTCTGAGTGGATGACTCCCATGGAGTCATGAATGTCTCCTGTACAAAATATTTTATTAAAATTACTGCACATTACATACACATTAGTTCTAGAAGGTGGACAGGAAAATGTAGTGTGATAACGAACCGACAATCGAGGAATGTGAAAATTCAATTCTTGAAGGCGTGAAGGACAATGGATGTCATTATGTAATGCTGATGCTCCGGAAAACAACTAATCTTCCTCTGAAAATTACTAATGATGATTAAGATCATTAATATGCTTAATTGGAGAAGTGAAATTTTTGCTTAACGAAATTGCTTGAAAATCATTGTAATATAATGATATCTACAATTTTAATCAGTAATATGGATTTCTTTGATATATAACAATATTCTTTGAATTGTTAACTTCCCTATTGCTTTTCTTACGTTTATTACTCTCAAAAAGTTTAGAAATCATTTAAAAAAAGCATTCGATTCCCTTTATTAAACGCAGTACCTTTAACTGCTTGTAGAAAGAACACGAAATGTTTATATTGTTGAACATATTGGAAGTCATATTTAGTCTTCTAAATATACATAACTTACATTTATTCGAATTCATTATAAAATTTATACAATAATTTCTTTAAAATTGATATATTTACCAATAATGTTAATAAATCATACATGTTACCAAAAAGGTTTTGTTTCGATAAATTTCAACTCACTCAGTTTAAATTGGAACTTTGATGACGGAACTCTTTTCCTCAAGAAATTTAAAATTGCTTCTACATTAACCGTAGTGTGTTTAAATAAATACACTAAAAATTTTCTTTCTCAGACCTCTTGATAAGGTACCGTTAAACTTAAGAACCATTAATTCATAGTCACCTTTCCTTTGAACATGACATGAATTAATAACAACCGGAAACAATACGACACATTGGCGTATGTTCATTTCGCAGATAATCAAAATATCGATAATAATAGAGTAACTGCACTGCGAACAAAATATTTACATTTTCAGCATAGCTTTCGAGCAATGAACTTGTTTAAATTTGTAATAATGAGTAGCTAAGGTATTACGTTTCAGGAAAAACGATTTATAAAAATTTCCGTTTTATTGATAAGTTTTTAGGATTACCTTATTTAAGTAAGTCTTTATTATTCTCCACTATTCGCAAGGCATTAAAACAGCTTATACATTTATTTAGAGAAACAAACCTTCTACGTTTATTAGTCAGTTTTTCGAAGATTGTTTGTTGGCTTTAAATACATTAGGTCTTTAAGGATGGTCGAGAATATCATTTAACATGTTTTTTGGAATGTAAAAATGTAATTTTAAAAATTTATGAACGACGATCAAAGATTTTAGTACATAATATTGTTAAACAACAGAGCTTTGCGTTAACAAAACTAGAAAGTCCGTGTCGTCTTTCTATGATTTTGATTCACAGCTTAAGGAAGTCATCAAAAATTATTTGATTTTTATCATAGGAGCTACTTTGGTATGGCTCTACATTCAAAATTTCCGTCACAGTCGACGCAATGTTTCTGTTTTTTTAAATGTCTCGAATAAATTTTATCTGTCAACATCTTTCTCATTTGCAAATATTACACTCACGATGAGTAATTTTAACTCCAATTTACTTAGGAATCCTTTGAAAATAGTTGATTTTATCAACTGTGTCCGCTTGTATCTACATACACTGGTAGAAATGCAAAATATATTAATTCAATTACTCTTTTCAGTCACCTATTAACTACATACATATGTATCGCAAATAGAAAAATATTTTAAGTAAACATAACACTTTTGTTATTTTTGTATATTAATGTCTTTCAATGTCAAATATGCAGTCGTTTCTTTTTGAAATCCTATAAATAAAACTGTCCCCATCGTATACAAAGAATGTATCGTCATATCACCCAGCTGCAACAAATAAAAAATTGCTTGTAATTTTTTTTGATGATTTTCCGTTTTGTAATGAAAAATAAGTAGACACACAAATTATAAAAAATTATATTATATCGAATAGTCTTTTGAAGTTTTTCTATGTAACTTACTACAAGCGCATATTTCAACAATGTGTTTATATTATTCCCTACTAAATATGACAGTCTAGCTCTAAAAATACGTATTGTGGAAGGAGGTTTTTAATTACCTTTTTTTTCACTTAGTCACAGTTCCTAACGTAATTTGTGAATATAGACTTAATTATAAATTCTGTAAATTGTTTAAACTTACTATCAATATTAATTATGTTCGCTAAAAAAAAAAGAGAAAGTAATATAAAAAAGAATGTAAAACACAACCTCCTTACGTAGCATCTTCAGTAATCGTTATCATTGGCAACGATCGTTATCTTAATCGTTATCGATTATTAACGATTACTGAGGACGCTGCTTAAGAAGGCAAATATTTCATAAAGTTATATCTCTCTTGACCTTTACTTATTGTACTACGATAGCATAGTTAATGCTAATGTTCTGTTCAATCAATTCGCAACACTTATAATTAAGTTTATAATTTTGATCATCTGTGCTGTATTAATTTAAAATTAAAATGAAAAATTAATATAAAATACATTTTCTGTACGATGCTAAAGTACAAACCAGCGTATTTTCTTATTTTCAGTGACAAAATGCAAAATCATCAAAAAAAAATGCACGATTTATTCATTTTTTTATTCGTCGCAGCTGGGTGATACGATGACACACTCTTTGTATGTCCACTATATATTTCGCTTCGCGCTCTCCTTACTTCCACCCTGTTAAAAGGACAAGGTAACTTAGTTATTTATAAATTAATCAGAAAATAATATTGGATGAACACTTTGTTAAAAGAAAAGCATTTGTTTCTTATTTTAAAATTCCCATAATGTGGTCCAGTAATTACTTGTAATTTTTTCATTGAAGTAAAACGATTTGACATTCCGTAAGTGTCTCCTAAAAGCATCCTTTTGTTTATTTAAATAATTATTAGTTATTTTAAGTTATTTTACCAAAATAAATTTCCGGAATTGTTGGCAAATAATACCTTTTACAAATAATGATTAGTTATAATTACACATAAAGGTATTTTAATGATATGAATCGCGTTAAATCAAATAACTACTACCTTAATTAAATTGAATGGAAAGAATAAATTTAAGTTCCACAAAAAATTCGATAGTTTCAATTGCCCATTACTTCTATATCTACAAAAATTGTACTTATTCTTTTTTACTTTCGTTAAAAAGATATGTACATTAAAACTGAATCTAAGAATTAAATAAAGTTGAGTATTAGTTCCTTGTTTCTTTTAGAACGATGCACGAAATTTAAATATAAGAAGTTTCCTTTTTAGTTTAGTTAAAATCTGTCAAATCTATAACAATAAAATATTATTTTTAAAATATAGTTAATTTAAAATATTTTCTTAGGTACACATTTAAATATAAAGGTTAAACTTAATGGTTGACCTTTATAAATCAACGACTTATTTAATTAAAATAAACACATAATATTCGTACATTGAAATGCCAAATTATAATGTTTAATACGTAAATTCGATATTCCATATTAAATTTGTGAACCATTGTTGATTAAACTATTTAAAAATAGTGTAAAATGTAAATCAAAATGATTAATACTATTAATAAATTATGTATATAATATATAACAGAAAATTGTTATTATCAAAATAAAATATAATCAACAACCGAAACGTGCAAAACATAACATGACAGTATAAATGCAGAACATCATGTGACATGATACCACTACTGCTGATGTGTCATTTTACATAAACGTAAGAGTATAAAATAATTCAGTGGAAATGCAAAGTTCCTAGGAAAAATTAATACCTTACTAATGTCTACAATTAAAAAAATATATTATCATAATTTTCAATAATATTGTTTGTGTTTAATATGATTTTTATAAATACGTTAGAATATAAAAATTAAAGCAAATTTTTCAATAAATTGCTAGAAATTAGTGAAGTGTTTCAAATGTTTATTTAATGAAACGAGTGAGACTTGTGCCGGTTAAAGTCAACTTATCCTGTACAATTGTAATTCGTGTGCGCACTCCCGTTTCAAATTTTACCGTATTTAAGAAAGTAAAAATGTTTGTGATATCAATATAAATTTTGACAATGTTCGCTCATTTATCGCGAGTCTTCAAGCAATGAATTTTAAAAAAATGATAAATATAATAATTATAAATAAAATTGATAGAATAGCAATTATGTTATTCGCCAAGTTAATAAATGTTGGATTTATAATACTTATGATATAACGATTTACAGAAAATAGGCAATGTTAAATATAAATTTTTTAAAGTAAAGTAAAATTCGATTTTTCATAGTCCTTTTAAAATAAAATATACAGTTCTTTATTCTCAAGAATAAATACAGTATATACAGTACTGTGCAAAAGAAAGAAGCATCTAACAATATTTTCCAAAACTTATTTACTAAAACGGTTTCACTAATAATTATTAGGTTAACTTAATTTATAATACTTAATACATCTTTCCAAGAACGATTCGCTTATTGGTAGAAATATAATCACTGAAAATTTCCAAGTTTATAACATCATACTTGCGCGTTGGGGTGAGATCGACCGCCTGATAAGAGGATTAAAATAATAAATTTTATTGTATCACAATGCTCTGCAATAAAATTTCAAATGAGAATTATTTATCTATAAGATTTTGTTTTTAATTCAGTGGTAGAAAGGGTACAGAGCGGTTCCACAATAGAATTTATTTAGATTAAAAAACGCGCCTACGAGTAAAATTTTCATTTTAAGAAAAAATTGTGAGCTGTAAATTATAGTAGATAAAAATGCCTAGAATAGCATTAATAGACAAAAATAAAATTATTGTTTTACATCAAGAGGGTTATAGTCAAGTGAAAATGTTAAAGATAGTGAAATGTTCCCGGTATGCCGTACAACAAACAATAAAAAGAATAACTGGAACCGGCAGTGTAAGTAATAGAGCAAAGAGTGGACGTCCAAAAAAACTCAGTAAAGCTGATGCACAGTTTTTAAAAGTTAGTTCCTTAAGAAATCGTAAGAAAGTTAGCGCAGAACTAGATCCAGATCTTGCGCAAACATTTGGTACTTCGGTACATGCTTCAACAGTAAGGCGATACTTGCTCAGATCAGGCTTGAGGGGATGCGTGTCCGTGAGAAAACCCTTACTGCGACGAGGTGATAGAGGGAAACGATTAAAATATGCCATTAATTATTAAATTATTAAAATGGGATATAATGAGTGGCGACAAGTACTATGGACTGACGAATCCAAATATCAGTTATTTGGAACGAACAGACGTTAGTATGTTAGACGACGCCCTGGTGAATCGTTATTAAAACCATATTTACAGACTATATAAAGAATGGAAGAAGCAATATCCAAGTTTAGGGTTGTATTTCGACAGCAGATGTGTGTAAAATTGTAAAAATAGAGGGTAAATTAACTGGTGAGAAATACAGAACACTATTAGAAGAACATGCCATACCACAAAGCAGCGACTTATTGGCAATAATTTCATTCTACAGCAAGATAACTTGTGAAAACTTATTTAACACAACAGGAAGCAAATGTGGTATTGCAGACTATGATATGGCCACCTCAAAGTCCCGACTTAAATATTATTGAGCATGTGTGGTATTATCTTGACAGAAAGAAAGTGTGAAAGGGGGCTAAAGAACAAAAAAGAACTGTGGAACGTACTACAGGAAGAGTGGTAGAATATTCCTGAAAATTTCATTAATTCATTAATGGAAAGCCTACCAAGAACAATGCAGAATACCATAAAAAATAAAGGTGGTCATACAAAATATTGAAAATTTAAGTTGTTTATGTTTAAATATCGATATGTGTGAGTATTTATACATTTAAAAAAATTTCAACATGTGACACGACCGGATCACTAACACCGCTCTGAAGACATTACCACGAAAAGGCATTATGTTCCTAACAAACATAACGAATACCGCTCTCCGACTACGCCACTTCCCAACCACGTGGAAAAAGGCGGAGATAATCATGATCAGGAAAAAGATACAGGACCCGAAATTCCCCCAGAACTACAGACCGATCAGTTTTGCTACCTTCACTGGGCAAGATCTTCGAAAAGATCGTTTATACCAGGCTGTTGGAAGAAGCCGATGAGAAACGACTAATCCAAGGTGAGCAATTCGGATTCACAAACGCTCATTGGACGACCAATCAAATACACTGAGTGGTTGTATCTATCCGAGAGATCGTTCCCAGTGAAACACAAGAATTGCCTGTCCAAACCCAGACTGATCCTTGCAGGCGTGCCTCAAGGATCAGTTCTGTCCCCTATTCTACAGTCATATAACAGACTGAAGAGAAAGTCTTCAGTCTGTTATATGAGTAAGCATACTTGTTAAATGTGCTTATATAAAAGTACGGGAAGGAATATATCTGCTGCCCTTGAGCAGGAATTAGCTATGAATTATTGTAACTTTCGTGACTGGCATATTTATAACATACTTATCCAAGATTGGGTTTTGTGTGAAGAAAACCGTTGGTGCATTCTTAGCAATAAGTAATTAGAAAGAGAAAAACACTGTGCTACTATGAGTAGAACATAGTAGAACTGCAATTATATAAAACACGTTCTGCTAGACTTGTAAAAATAATTATAGGGTACTACGATACCGGAGAGGGTATTGTAAGCTATGACAGGTTAGACACAATAAAACTTCCAAACTGCAATGATAGAAGTGTCGAATATAACTGTGAATTTGGTTCAAAATAAAATACTATTTAATTTATAAGACTCTATTATTATATTAAATGCTGATATTATCTTTTACTACCACAAGCAATAATTAAAAAATGTCAAACTTGCGCAGTGTAAAAATACTAAACAGTTTGTCGCAGAGAAAACATAATTTTCTAAAAATAAAAACAAAAGCTTACTATTTTGGTAAAATTCATTTATTTTATTCAAAGTAGTCGTTTTCGGCTTCAATACAACGTTTTGCACGGTCAATTAACATGTTGAATCAATTTTTAAGTTCATCTTTAGAGATGTCCTTCAGGATCGCTGTCGACGCCTTTTTAATGGCTTCGACGCTGGCATAGCCATAGTCCTTTCATCGGCGAATGTAGTTTGGAGAATAGGCAGAAATCACAGGGGGCTAAATCCGGTAAACACGATGAATGGTTGATGGTTAAAATGCCATTTGTAGTCAGAAAATCAGTGATAAGCGTCGAGCGATGAGTTGGGCACATATTATCATGTAATAAACACCAGCTAAGATGTTCACGATATTGAGGGGGCACATGACGAATACGCGCCAAAAGACGCTTCATAACACCAAGATAATATACAGCATTGACTGTTTGACTAGTTGGTACAAACTCTTCATGCACTATGCCTTTCGAATCATAAAAACAAATCAACATTGTCTTCACTTTTGACTTCTCCAAAAGGCTTTTTTTGGTATTTCTTCGCTTGGATGCTTCCATTCACAACTTTGACGCTTGGTGTCTGGATCATATTGGAGCCACCACGTCTCATAGCCAGTTACAATAAAATACCTGAAGTTTTCGTCCTTTTTTGAATCTTTAAACAAATCTGTACAATGTTGAATTCAGTACAAATCTTTCTCAGTCCCAAACGCTGTGTCAAAATGCGATGAATTAAATCTTTTGAAATATTTAATTCCATTCCCACATATCACAATGATGATTTCGGCTCATTTCTGATAAATCACGCACAAGTTCGATGTTACTTTCCGTAACCACAGATTTCTTTGCATCAGGATGTTCGTCGTCATTTTTCTCCGTACAACCATCTTTAAATCGTTTATACCACTCATACACACTCTTGATATTTGTACTTTGTTCGAAATTCATTTTTCGACCAATGCTAAATATACACTGCTTCTAACGATGCAAATGGCATGATATTTTGATCTAACATTGGTGAAAGATTTACCTTACCGATGCATATTTTTCCTAATAGATGGCGCCACTAAGAATTACTTTTTTAAAAAAGTTCGGTTTTCTCTGCGACAGACTGTGTATATGGTTACAGTATATATTTTTGAAACGCGTATTAATTTTTAGACGTATTTTCACATCAACATTTGAATTCTGGTGTGCTTAAAATATACATGCAATTATAATTAATTGAATTTATATATCCCTTGTTGATTATAAACAAATTGCGTACTACATATTTAGCTTTCTGTTGAGTTTTTTTTTTTTTCAAATAAAGCATATATAACAATTTTTGCTTATGCCTCATTACACGCAATTCATTTACTGTAAATTTCAATAGCGTGTGAATAATAACAAACAGCATATATAAGATCATAAAATAATATTCAATACGCTTTGTAAATTTTAATTGTATGTAAAATCGTAATTTTCTTTTATTGCCATTCCCTGTATAAGTTTAAACATATTAAGTAAAGATATAGAGACCGACTATGCAGACAAACAGGCGCCAAACATTTAATCATGGACAACAATTAATTGTGGGTATGAGTACGTATTCGTCCTATACAAACTCAGTCGTCGTTTATTGTATATATCAGTCATATGTATGATAATGGCTAACGAATGAAACCGTCTGTATAAGGTAATAAATACATAATCGTAATAATTTATATATGAAAAAAATATGTCGTTTTATTTACGATGATTCAAACTACTGCAAATATTAAATATTTTGCAAGTGTACATTAATACATTTATCTTTATTACGCTTTGCTTTTAATTTGCTAGTTGAAAACTTACTTAATATGATTAATCAGGTACATACATTTTTCGCTTGAGTGTTACCTATACTGTGGATAACAAGTATGTACTCAATTTTTACAAATGTAGATATAGACCAATAGAAGATGCAATTTAAATTGAAAACTTTAATTAAATATGTTAAATTAATTTAGTTAAAGAGACTTTATCTGGAAAACTATACGAATAAAATATATTGTTATACAATTATTTATTAAAACTAACATAGAGTTACAAATGTCACATATCTACAAATGCAAAAACCTATAATTACTAGAATTCAAATCTTAGCTAAACAAGTAAAAATTTAAATGAAATTTTTTTATAAACTCAATTATAGTGATTCGTTTCTGCAATAAATTATTCATTGCTTATTTTAAAAAGTTTTTATTTTCAATTTCTTGTTGGATCTACTTAAGTGAATATAAGTTTCGCTTTGTATGCCTTTTAGAACCTCGACGAAGTTAGAAATGTTAGGGTATAGGTCTGTTAATTCACAAATGGCTTATCGTCTTATTGGTGGAACAAGGAACTTCTGCCCTGGGGTTTGGGAGAAATGTTGCTGCTTCAGATACACACGTTTCAAGAACGTAACCACAAAATTCCATTATTTTACTGTTTGCAAGAAGTATCATATAATCGGTGAATATTTTGGCTACTTCGTCTGGTTATAAAAATATAAGTTCAAAGAAACACTTTAGAAAATTGGTTTCATCGGATTTCAATTTATATTCCTTCAAAAAACGGATAGGTTGAATTTTTCGATACCAACTTTGACCCAGATGGAAGCGACAATCCTTAATAGTTGTTCTAAATAAGATGGATTGAGCAGCTATGTGTATTGATTTTGAGATGTCCAATAATATGTTCATAGGAAAAAATTTCAGTCCTGCACCCAAACACTTATTAATCATATGCTTGAAGCATTTGGTGTAAGTCTCTGTGTTTTATTAGAAAGGAGAAAAACGCAAGAGGTATATAGGAATCCTTATGCGTGAAATGTACATAATGTTAAAAATGCTGAACATAACTTTTGAAGCCATCTATGTAAACGTAGGTTCTAGATTTTTTCTTCGCATAAAACCTCATAATTCTTCAAGGGCATTTAGATTTCCATATTTTCTACAATATTACAGGTTTCTTCAACTGATTTAGGCAATTTACACATCAAAGCTAACGCATTGTGTTTCTCTTAATAAATGCTTTCGATCTCATTCTATCGCCTTCTTTCAAAGCTAAATGAATGAAGCAAGTCTTGCAGATATATATATATATATATATATATATATATATATATATATATATATATATATATATATATATATATCAGTGGCTTTGCGTATTAAAATGTTACTTAACTTTTGACGTTCCATTTTGTTATGGTTGTGAGAAGACATCTTAAAACTCTTAGTTTTTGCGTAGTTTCAGAAACGATTTACACATTGTTTTTACACGTTCAACGATTAATTTTATTTGGCAAACATATGTGGAATCGGTACTTAAATTCTTCTATTACAAATAGATTTTTGGCCTTTTCACTTGCTACAATTTACATGATGGCACTTTTAATAACTTTTACACAATTTTCGCTTACACAAATAGCATTCTAAACTGAATCGTTTTAAAAAGAGAAATGTGTTGGCCCCATTTTAAACACATTACGGTTAATCGTCACGGTAAATTAGCAAATTTAAATATATGAAATTTTATGAAAATGTAATTACTACAATCATTCAGTACAGGTGCATGAGACGCAATTTATGTACGACTTTTGAAAACCTTCGGGTGCATTTTACGTACTTCCCAGCACTCATTAGGAAAGACGAGAGGCAACTTACACTGACTCTTAGCTCGTTTGTAAGGGTTATTATTTACTATTTAGAATATGGTTGAGGCGATTTATAACAATATTATTCAGGACATTTTTATTATTCAAAAACCTTATATTACAAGTTATGTGTAGATAAGTAGGTATATTATGCAGTGATTAGAATAATCTATTTCTCATTTTACAAGAAGGGGAAATTGGCAAATTATGAGTCATTATAAGGCCAACGTTGGTGATTAGACTTAAAGTCTTTAACTGACAGCATTCATCTTAAACGAAAAACTTTCATAGACAGCAACTATCAGATTTGATCCTGAGACCCCAGCGTGATAAGTTCAGTACCTTATCTCTGAACTGTACAACAAATTGATTTTTATATTAGTTGTACTAGTTCTGTTGAAATATTACACTAAACTTGATAAATAAAATTTCCGATCATCTACGCTGTTTATCTTACTGTAAAATGAATAATTGTTTGTAATTTTAATTCAATAATTTAAATTTACATAAATGTTTACACATGATATTAATTACATTTATTCTTAATAAACAATTAGTCTTATTGATTAGGTCATAATATTCTTATCTTCGATAACACGAAAATGTAGTTTTGACAAATATTAAAGTAGTATTACATGGTATATCACATTATATCTATGGACAACATCATGCTGTTCAATATGTTCGTCGAAAAACACATTAAATATTTGGACTAATGTAAACCCGTTTTATTAAAAATACAAACAATTTTATGGTTGCTTAAATATTAGAAAACTTTCTTTCGAGTAACCTTATACTTCACTTAGTAATTTTTTGCTAATTGTAATTTACACCTTTTTCAATAGGCGGCGTATTAATTTTTGATGATGTACAGTTTACGGAAAAAGTAGTCTCCCACTGTTTAGTTTTAAATATCAATTCTACATTTTAAAACGGATCCGTACATTCTCGCTTATTCTATTCACATTAGTAGTATTAACATGGAAGTATCTATCCAAAACATTAAGGCCATCTGAATATATTAAAATTCTACTAAAGAACTTAAGCAAGCGGACAGTTTATATGTGGAAGGTCTTGGAAACTATACAAAATTGAAATGAAATATAATTAAAGTATATTTAATGATCTCATCCTTTTAACACAGCTTGGGAATATTATCCATGCAACTCTTGATGCACTTTTTAATATCTTCATTATTTGCTTGCCCCTCTTCAATGTTCTTAATTAACTGTTATTTCGTCTATTTCATCTTACATAAACGACACTTTTTAATGTATTCCATTCCATTATATTCTGCCACGGCAGTACCGGTATGTCTACTGTTTCCAGAAAATCCATAACAGACTTTGCCATATGGCATGGAGCATTTTCTTGCGGATCCAATTCATCAACATACAGCATTAAAATGTTTTCTAAAACATGCTTATGTTGTTTTTGCTTTATTATTCCATTAACGAAATAATACGGTCTTGGTCTCCCTGCTTTACGCACAATCATATCATGACCGATGGTAAATACTGCATGAATTTTACGAAACATTCGTTAAAAACGCTCTGAAGGATGCCTCTTGACGAATAAAGCCATCTTG
Organism: Dermolepida albohirtum; assembly: GCA_031893035.1. Lineage (NCBI taxonomy): Eukaryota > Metazoa > Arthropoda > Insecta > Coleoptera > Scarabaeidae > Dermolepida > Dermolepida albohirtum. The sequence continues at coordinate 36,180 of JAVIWB010001893.1, read as the reverse complement.
GTAAGCGCCTCTATTCGTGTCTCGTCGTTGAACACAATCTAAGAAGTTAAGTAAAAAATTGAAATTCGCTGGGTTTCCTTTTTAGGTTTTAAATCCAGTTGCATTCCTTCAATCGTTAATTCTCCAATTTTTCATTTGCATGCCCCACTCATAATGTACTTTTTTCATTTGAAGAGTTAATGTTGGTTTCCAGAAAAGGCTTCAGCATTTCTTTCTTTTTGTACAATCTTTGACGAATTGTACGCTCGGATATATTCATTCCTTTTTTAGAAAGAATTTTTTTATTGCTTTACTAGATACCCTACAATTTTCTGGTAACACATTTGTATTTTTTACCACAACTTTATCTCTCGAAACTAGTTGTAGGAATGTTATCTTTTATTAACTAAGCAACATGTTGCACTGTTTCTTGAGAAACTCATACTATTCGTGTAATTTCTCGTTGCGAAGTTTTTTTCCTATCTAATAACGCCGATCTGCGCTTTTTTATCAATCTAAAAGTCCTTTGCTTTGCCCAGAACATGTAAATACTTGTCAAACAACAAGTAATTCAACACTATAAAAACAGCATCAATAATTAAAAAACAGCACGCTTTGATTTTATAAAATAAATGAACGATACATCTTTACATTAGGGCGCCCTATAGCCTACTATTCCGCTTTTATTAAAGCAAGATAGAAACTCATCCCGGGGTGAAACCCAGGTAACAAATACTTGGTAGGGTTAATGTATAGTTTTCGGAAATAATAATGATAAATATACTAAATAAACATTTCCCAACCATTTTATGCATATAAATCCGATATTTTGAAAATAATACTTTACAGGTAAGAATTTTATACTCCCTTTGTTTTGACTAAGTATCACATTTGAAAGCGAGAATGTACGGAGTCGCCTTGCAATTGAAGGTGTGAGACTAAATCAAATATAGAAATTTATTTACCTATTTATTAAAGCATTACAAAAATATAAATTAACAAAATTATTTTCCTACATAATCTCCTGATTTGAAAACACATTTTTGCCAACGAATAGGAGCTTTTTAAAGCAACTGTCATAAAAAGAAAGTGGTTGAGACTACAGCAATAATGTCCTCGATACTCTCTTTTAGCGGCTCAAAAAAATGATAATCTCACAAGTTTGGGCAGCTGTGTAGAGCCGTGCGTTATTGTGGAATCCGGTAACACTAGGTATTGTGCGATGTGCGCAATATGCGAGTTTCGCTTCTTCTCAAAAAACACAGTAATATGCGGAATTCACAATAAGTTTCTGAAGAGAATTATGTGTAATACACTTTTAAAGTCGAAAAACAGTTGTGAGAACCGTTCTAGATGAGAATGGGGTTTTAGCTTTAACGGACGCCGACACTTCCTTCTTTAGTCACTCCATATTGGCTTGTTGGGATTCTAGGATGTAATGGTGCACCCAAATTGCATCGCAAATAATGCGATTCAAAAAAGCGTCGCTTTCATTCTGGTAGTGTAAATACAGTCACTAGTTCACCTCTAATCATTATAGTTGTTCGTTTTCAGTATAACTTGCAGTATAAGGTGAGGGATCTAACTTCCAGACACTTTTCGAAAGTTGATATTGTGCTTAATTGCTTAAACACTACCATAGCTTAAACAACAATTGATCATCGATTGTCCCCGAAAGGCTGACGAATTCAAAATGTTTTCATCGGTTAAACTAGCCCTCGGGCGAATAATGCTAATTTTAGACACCTTCCCCTCCTAAAAAATTTTAATATCACTCGTACACTTACGTCTTTTTAAGAGTTTTGTCCCCAAACTGTGTTCGATGTCTTCTCAGAATATCGGATGATCTACACACATTCCTCCCTATTAAACTCAAAAATCGAGTTCCGATTTATTCACTACAAGGCGTGTAAAATAAAAAGTCTTGTTTATATTTGATTATTTTTTGTGATTACTTTTTCCACGAACTGTACTTTTCAATGTAGAGAAATAAAAATTTCTTCATACATTTTACTTAATTTTACAAAACATAACTCAAATAATCGGTATCAAATATTACTCGAATATTTAGTATACCAACCAATCTCAATTTGCCACTTATTTGACAACCAAGAATTCTCGCGAAATTAAAAAAGAATCTCTATCAAAATTAGATTTTTATATTAACTCAATCGTTCGGTCTACATATAACAGTTCAAGACCATCACATACATATAAATTCATATTTAGTTATTATTGAAACGTTAAACGCCGTATTTCTTATCAATACAAACAATACCGGCATTTTAATCTGCTGTAAATAATTAATGCAACGTTAATAATAAAGTTCGTCAATCAGATGACTATAAATTATTACCTTCTAATCATGTTTTTAACTCTGTGCAAAGCAAAAATATGCGTACGCTAAAATAGTGACAGGACGTCTTATGGCTAGTGCTATTACAGTAAAAATTCCAAAATTAACATTAAAATTTAGTAAGTTATACTTTATATATTTGTACTATACAGTACCTGGCAACTGAATTAAAGCCGCCTTCCGATTTTGGTACTCTTTTAAGCGTATCAGAAGTAAGACAAAAACAGACACATATTACTAATTCAAAATGTTTACGTTTTATAGAATACATTATATTAATATTTTGTTAATCCACTTTGGCTTTAATTTAATTCTATCTAGCATACTGAAAAGTTTTTATCACTTCTTGCAGTTATGTGCTATCTTACCAGTGTCTGAGGATATTATCTTTTACAAATGCTATTGTTGGATTAGGGGATGAGTGCGTAAACTTTCTCAACATGCTTCATACATTTTCGATCGGATTTAGATTGGATGAGTTTCTAGGCTAATGAAAAAGCGGTATGTACTTCATTATCTGTGTTTAGACCCTAATAACAGGTACCTGGCCCAAAACCGATAATAAGGGTATTTTTCTAACAATATAGTAGTTGTTTTTTTTTTCTAGGAATAGATCCTATTTGAACAAGTAAATCCGTTTATAATCGAAAATTTAAAATATATTTGAACACGAGCGGCTTTTGTAATACAAGCCGCTCTTGATACGCAAGGATGGTTCCAATTCAATTGCCAGGTACTGGTACATCACTTGTAGTGATAATTGCAAATTGCAGTTAAACTGTTATCATTTAATCTGGTACGTAGACTTCCGCGGTCGTGGTCCATACTATCTTCTTCTGGGCTTCCGGGTTGGAACTGCGTCACTGGTATAACTGCCGACGTTCCGCACAATTTCAGTGCAACAAACAGTAGCAGTAGTTGAGCCCTGAAGACGTCCCATACGAGTGGGTACGAAACGTGGGCAGTTATACCAGTGTCGCGATTCCAGCCCGGAAGCCCACAAGAAGATAGTATTATCATCATTTACTTTTACTGATTCACTAATTTAGAGATTTTTATTGCTCGAATATCTGCAGATGAAAAGAGAGAAATAGACGAACAAATCGCAAAAGCTATATTTCCAACTGACGGCAGCTTTACATGTACGACTAATTCGCAAGTAAGAAAACCGATCGAATTGCTTAGACATCTCTCTAATAATCATACACATGAATAACAAATAAAAAAGGTTAGCACGATAAATAATAAAATGTTCATAGTGATAAGTAGTAAATGTTAATGATTCTTCTTTGATAATCAATAAATGGCCTAAAAATTCAAACGAAAAACTCTATAAGAAGACTATCTGCTTCTGGGTTTCCGGGCTGGAACCGTGTCACTTGTATATTTGCCGACGTTTCGTACCCATTTGTATGGGATATCTTCAGGGCTGAACTACTGCACTGAACCATACAAATGGGTACGAAACATCGACAAATATACAACCGCGGAAGTCTACGTATCTATATGAAGACTTTTTTCGAAACGTAAAGACGAAATAATACTTCCATCTCTCGGATAGATATTGAAATTTTCCAAAAAATGGAAATGTGGTGTTTTATCATCTTGAGTTTAATACCTAACTAGGTGAGTTTACATACAGTCGGCAAAGCGAGGCTACTTGATGAACTCTGAATGGGGAAACGCGTAGGAGTCAGTGCTTTGTTGACTGTGGCACTAATTACGAAAACGTTATTTCAAAATAAAATTAATGTATATGTACAAAGTCAATAGTATTAATCATAATTAATAATTGCATTAACTTTTGCGTAGTCAAAATTTAAATTATGTATGCTAATATATTTTTGTATGGTATCTGATACTCCGTGTAAAACGCATAATTTAGTCTTAAGTAAATTGAATATAAACTAAGATTTATAGAACGAGAATGCGAATTTAAATTTTTCATTGTGTTTTATATTTATAGAAAACTATTAATTGAAACATTAAATAAAAAAGTTGCGTATTAGAAATTGTGTCCTGTTTTAATGAGAATAAAAATAATACACCTTGAAACATTATAAATGTACCTGGGCAAAATTTAAAATTTGTATTTACTTTAAGTAGACCATCTAGTAAATATATATAATACAAAAAAAAAGAAATAACAAGTAATAAAACTAAAAAGAGGATAGGAAAAATTACTGCATCGATCTAGCTAAAGCAACGATGTTGTTACCTTCAAAATCAGCCTTTTTTCTTTTAACTTCATCTAGTTTCTAGTAATACGAAACACATTAAAAGTGAAAATATAATAGTTGAAATGATTCATTGAATATTTTGCATAAATAAATTTGTCATTTGCAATATATAAATGCATACTGTAAATATCATTTTACAACTCCCAAGACCAGAATCTATATGTAAAACAGACATGATGTAAATTTATCTAAAATTCAAATATAAAGAGGCAATATGCTGATACAATATCCTGTCCTTGAATTTGAACAATATTTCTGTAATACTAATAGGTAGGTATCATACATATGAATGTATGTGCATATAGACATAACATCCTATGTAAGCATTAAAGTGATCAAACAGTTATCTAGAACATTTAATTGAAAAAAATTTGCGTACTATTACGATATTTATAAATTACTTTTCTTAAGAAACTTTAATCCTAATTTTTCGTATAATACAAAAACAAGTATTTTCATTATTTAATTATATATGTTTCTCATAAAAACCATAAAAACACCTTCTTTATGTTTACACTGTAACAACTATAAATTCGAATATAGAATAATTTCAACTACAATTTAAAATGCTTAGTATAAAGAATATTTTTGAACGATACATTGGCAATAATAAAATTGGGCGTGGGACTAAAGATAATTTCTAATTTTGACTCCCTAATTAGATATTCAAAAGAAAATATAGAAGGAAAGCCTACAATTTCTTCAAATTATATACATAATATTCATATGAAAATGATTCGAAAAATAGAAAAATAACAGGCAAAGGCATTCCGATAAATAGCGAGCTGTATGAATAACTAGAACTCTCTTGCAACATTAACATAATTAGTGCATACGTTTAACAAAGCTGTGGAAAAATAATCGAGGAAACTAGTCTACAAGTAGGCAAAATATTGTTAAATATGTAAGACAAAATTTTTCGCTCGTGAAAAAAATATAAAAAATGAAAATACAGTTAAAAAAAAATAAGAAAAGATCCAGACGATCAAGGCTTTTTTCTATGATACAAGAAAATATAATTAATGATGAAGAAATTAAAAAGAAATCTTAAACTCTGCACTGAAGATAATTCACGAGTTACAAGAAAGTAAAAAATTTGTGATAATATGCTAAGAGAATTAAAGCAACGAGAATATAAAAAAAATACGAGAGCATTAACTCATAAAATTCTGAAACTCTATTACTTTTTCAATGAAATGAATGAAAATTAATATTTTTACCTCTGATGACAGGCAAATGGCATAAAGATAACCATCTATGGTGATGAAAAAGGAGCATTTATATTCGACTATAAATGCTCCTTTGGTGGCTCTTTGATAAAGTGGAGAGGTGTATGGAGGCGAATAGCGTTAGGTTAGTGAATGTTAGACAATACTATGAAATTTGCAATTTACAAAAAAGGTAGATAAATGAACTCGTGAATTCTTAGAAAATGTGTCCTCAAATAAGAAAAAAACAATAACAGGGTAGTTTGTAATTGCAGAAAACTTGAACATAGGATACTCATCTGCATATGAATATTTTGCGTAAGCTTAGATTAGACAATAATTTTATATCCTCCAATATGATAATAATCAAAAATGTACTGCTGTGGTTGTTAAATCCCAAGAAAGCTTCACACCTTTGCAATCACTGGATTTAAATCCTATTGAACATTTGTGAAATTAATAATTAAAGTTCAGGATTACAAAACACAGCTTTTGATTAATATAAGAAACATCGAGAGTGAGAAACCATTGACCCAAATGTTTAAAATTTAGTTAATTCTACACTTAATTGGCTACTATTATTCACTCTAAAAATAACCCAATTTGATACTTAAATTATATAATAGGCATTCCTGAATAGAATTATCACTTTTGCGTTAAGCTCTTTTCCAATTATTTATTTTCAAGAGTACTTTTTATTTCACTGTTTTTTTTGCAAGATTAAGCAAAGCTACTGTAACATAACTACATAATTTCCTCAATATGAATTCTTCTGTCCGGATAACTGAGTGTCAGTAACATACGCTAGCGGATGTCATTCAATATCTCTGGGGGATCAAAATATTATTAATCAAAATTTAAGCCTCCTCCTCATTTTGCATGTTATTAAAAATAATCAAAGTATATAATAAAACTTGGATTATTTTTGATATTGAAATTGTTGCTATTTACTATACAACTTGTTTTCATCATAGATGGTATATAAAATTAGTAGTGGAATATAAAAACAGATGAATCATTTCATTAACTTACGCACACTATCATAAAAAGCAACGGTCCAGTAAAGAATATGAGTCATATGACCATGCATTTAGACAGACATATATATGTTAGTATTAATTAATTATATTAATATTAAATTTTATAAAATAATTTTCATAAACTTAACAAAACTATGATCCCCAAGTTCATACATATACACTGCAGGCCATAAGTTTGGAATCAGTTCCAGTAAATTCATAAAAATTAAAATTTATCCATGTTACGTTCGTATTACTTTGATATAAGTACAAAGGATTATTCTTAAGTACATTATAAAGCTTTACATAAAAGATGTAGTTTTAAATGCATTAATAGTTGGAAAATAACCAGAGATTAAGGAAACTCTGCGTGCGGTATTATTTATTCGAGCAGGTAATATTTCTGCATAATGAACGATTACCTGGAATGGACAAATTTTATTGCAGACCCTTCCGCATAAACCTTTTGTAATTACATTTAGTTTTTATATTTATAAGTATTTATACATTTTGAAGTAATGAGAATATTTTAGTTGCTTCGTATCATTTAAAGTGTGTAGACACATAAAAGTGTGTAGAATCAGTAAACATCGTTTGATTATGGCGAAGAGAAAGCAGATATCGCTAGAAAAACGTGTAGAAATTATTAGTCATCATAATCGGGGAGATTCTATACGGGATATCGCGAAAAGAATGAAGATATCGTACAAAGGTGTACAAAATACAATTAAAAGATACCAGTCTACTGGAGGGTATACGGACAGAAAACGATCAGGAAGACCAAAAATTACAACTCCTGCAGAAGATCAGACAATTATATTGATGTCGAAAAGAGATAGAAGATTAACGGCCTCGCAAATCCGCGGTGAGTTTAACAGGGAGCGTGAAACTCGGATCTCTTTAACCACAGTAAAAAGGCGGCTCAGAGCGGCTGGACTGATGGGACGTGTAGCAGTTCGCAAACCGCTTCTACGTCCGCAAAATAAAATAAAAAGGCTACAATGGGCTAAGTTACACAAAGATTGGACAATAGAACAGTGGGAAAAAGTACTATGGACCGACGAATCAAAGTACGAGGTCTTCGGTTCCAGACGTCGGATATTTGTAAGAAGAACTGCTACGGAAAAAATGTTACCGCAATGTGTGGTGCCCACGGTAAAACATGGTGGCGGTTCTGTAATGGTTTGGGGATGTTTTTCTTCGGCTGGTGTAAGAGATCTGGTGAAAATCGACGGGGTTTTGAAAAAGGAGGGTTACAGACAGATTCTCGAACACAACGCTGTGCCCTCCGGTCTGAAATTACTTGGAGAAAACTTTATACTCATGCAAGACAACGACCCAAAACATTCTTCTCATTTATGTAGAGGATATCTCCAACAACAGGAAGCTGACGGTGTTTTACAAAACATGGTTTGGCCGGCACAATCGCCAGACTTCAATCCAATAGAGCTGTTGTGGGAAGAAATGGATAGAAAAGTGCGTGAAAAGTGTTCGACGTCCCAGACTCACATGTGGCAAGTTATACAAGATTCTTGGGCAAATATACCTATTGAAACCCTTACAAAATTATTGTCTCGTTTACTGCGATAGTGTGCTGCCGTCATTAAAGCAAAAGGAGGGTATTTCGATGAAAAGTCCGTTTAGTTGATAATAAAAATAAGTGGATGTAAATAAGTAAAATTTGCTTTTTTTCCTGCTTAGTTTATAATAAAACGTTTTGGTATATTAATATTGTTTTATTTTTACAATGTTTGTTAAAGCCATTACAATATTTTCATTATATTCAGAAGTGATTCCTAACTTATGCAAGTGATTCCAAACTTATGGCCTGCAGTGTACATCTTTATTATTTTATTTTACGTACAAGTTTTACAAAAAATTTTCTTCGATAATTTGAAAGTGGTCGTCGCCTATCTTCAGTGTATTTGTTAAGAATAATATGATAAATTTTAAACTTCCCAAGATATAAATAACTCTAACGATTACAAAATAAGTTCAGGTAAATTGTTTTATTTAGTATTTTCTTTTTAACTATATTAACTATTATTATCTGTGTTGTCATTGAAAGTCATATTCGACTGTTACCTTTGTGACTAAACTGTACATTGCCAACCTACCTAACAACTGAATGACTGACTGTTAGCATAACATTGCCGGATTAATAGAAAAACATTGCTATAAGTTTTTGTATTGCTATAATATCAAGAATAATTTGAAGTTTCTGGTACAGGTTCCCGTTTTTTATTATTTACTGTTTCGTGTTTTTAGTCTTTTTCAAAACAAAGTTTATAAATACATACACAGTTATGAAAATATAAATATATTTGAGAAATATCTTTTAAAAAAATAATTAAATACAGAGGTGTCCCTTAACGGACACCTCCTATAGCGAGACACCTTTAATAAATCTAGCCCCGACTACTTTACATTGTCCAATATTCTCACATGGATATAGACTTTCTTTTCTGCAGTCATTCATTTTCTAATATTTTTACCATATTTTCTCTTAAACAGACACAAAATTCAAAATTACGCTATATTTTGCTTTAAAGGTCTCTCGGTACAGCAAACAGACGTATTTAGCCAATTCGCCAGTCGAAAGGATTTTCCCGAAATATTAGCAATATTTAGTGAGTGTCCGCTCAGGCAAATTCTATCCTTTCATACTAGTGACAACTTGCTTCCTCAGTATCTTTTTACTGCTGTTCACACATATGTGATTCGCCTTAAACTCTGTCAAGTAAATATTGTTAAAAATGCCATAAAAGCGGAACATTTTAACTCTTGAATTGAAAATTGACATGGTTGAAGTTGACAATAAAGAAAAATTATTCTTAGAAATCACAACGATTCAACCAGAGAAAAACGCAGGTTGTAGATATTATTAAAAAGATTACATGAAAATGGTATTCCAATACTAACTATACGATAATGCTATGAATGGTTTTATCTCAGTTTGGACAACAAATTTCTTTGACTCTGATTCATTAATAAAAGACCAAGAAATCTTTATAATGATGATGAGATAGATCTTTTCCCAAAAACAATCTTTACTCTAAAAAGAGAATGCATGTCAATGGCAAGTTGTCCAAATTAAGAATGTGTAAATATGGCTGGAGACAAAGAAAAGCTTTTGGTTATTGGTGAGACGGCTAAACTTGTCACCTTAAAATCCATTATAAAACCTTGGATGACGTGCGAAATTTCGAGAGAATGATCTCAAAACTTCAACGGGAAAAAAGAAAAAGAAAAATCCTGCAATTCCTGGAGAATGTGGGGATCATGATATATCGGTTTAAAATATCAAAATACTGTTCCTATCAACCACTGGTTCAGTATTGAAAATAAATTCAAATTCTATTACAAAATTTTTGGTGCTCCTTCAAAGGAAAATTACATAAACATAGAAATATTTAAAAAATCGCTGCAGTAGTTGAACTTATTTATTTTCACCTTTATTTACAGCAAATAAAAACACGTAAGTTAGATAAAACTAAAATGACTGTTTAAATACATAAATATAGCACAAAAACAAGTTTTAATAAAAAAAAACTTTTAAGTACAAACTAAAAAAACACCTTTGTTTCTAACAAAAAGGTATTTTATTGAAATAAGTAGGTTTGCCATTTTTTCCGGAGCGACAGTCAAAATCCGCTATATGAAATATGATGATATGATGATATGTGTCCATGTGCCTTCATACATAGGCAAATTCAAACCAGTGAAGCAATCACATTACCTTCGTAATCCGTACTTTTTGAAATTGAGAGAAGAGCAATTTACTATCATGCATTTACGGGTTATATGCGGAATAAACGCATTTTTTACAGATTGATTATACATGTAATGTAACATAAATGCGATAAAAATAAAATACTTTTTGAATCAAGGATAACTTTCAAAAAATTCTATAACGTCAACGAAGCTTGCTAAACACGAAAACTTCAATAATGTTTATAGTTTTAAAATAATTGTATTGAAACTTTCTTTCAACTATCAGTAATATATTAGACATAATATTTATCAGCATTTGTCTATTTTCTAAAATATTTAGAACTAATTTATGTGTGTGCGTGAGTACTGTTACAAGACTGCAATAGTAATTGCAATATTTGCATTCATTTATATGATTTGTGAATTTGTATACATAATATATTCGTATTTATTAACGCACAATAAGTGCTGTTATGCAATGTAGAAGTATAATGCTCAAAAATAAATATTCGCGCTATCGTTTGTATAAGCATGAATAGAGCTTTATTTTATATTAAAAAAAAAACTAACAAAGAATTTGTATTGGATTATGTTACAATTTGAGAAAATACCTAAATAATAATTTTTCTAGTTGGCAACACGTGAATTATTATTGTTTATTTGGACTTTAGTTAGTATACATATATTATTAACCGGATTGTCAAAATACCAACCTCAGCTGATAGTAATAAGATATGTGTTTACGTACGTATCATGCAAATTTCTTAAAGACTGACACTAAATTGGTATGGTAGTAAATAAATTTTCTTGAATTTACTATTCAGCGACAAAGGTATATGTATTATTGCGCTATATTCAAGGTTGGGCGGCATAAAATAAGGGGCTTGCTAGCGACGTAGTTTTCATAATAAATGAACAAAGAACTTCATTACATACCTATTTTGAAAACGGATTGTATATGAATAATAGTCTTTAATATCGTTTCAGTTATAAATTCTTGTATTTCTTGAAACGCTTTTATTACGTATACGCAGTTTATTATGATGAATATTTTTTTGCTATTCTAAAAATGTCTGAATTTCTTCTGAAATAAATATGTCAACTTTATAATATATGTTAAAATATTGTAGTTCATCACGGAATAGAAAAAGTGGTTGTTATAACTAATAATTATAATTAAAATTTTACTCTTGCGCGTGGCAGTATTTCAAATATTTCACAACTTTGTTAAGTCACCGTTTGAAGTAATTCAGAAAAGACTTGCTGAAGGGTGGTAATACATTGACATAGTTTTAAAGAACCTCATTGCAGCCAAATACTTTAAAAATTGTAGGGCTTTAATCAATAAAGAATTATATTACAGAATGTTATTAAAACTTCGAATTAAACTGCTTAAAGTAAATCTAATTTTATAAAAACTTATTATGAAAAATCAAGCCACGTCTCAAATCAGTTGGCCTTTAAAAGCTTAAGAAAAAATAGACGAAAAAAGAAAAAAATACATTAAAGATGAGAGTATGGGTGCCAAGAAGTTTTTTTTCGTCAATAATATGCACGCCTTATTCTCGTAATTGCTTAAATTTAAAATGTCTAAATTTAGATGCAATTAAAAAGCTAAATGGTGCACTTTCTCGAGCTACATTAATCCTTTGCTTATTACTTAAGAATAGCAAGTTTGTTTACTGTTTTGTCTTCCTATAAATTATATTATACCATATTTATATAAATATACTTTCATGAAAGTTTATACTTGAAAATAAATGAAAGTGTAGGAGAATGTTTTTCAAATTTCTCAAGAGGATGTATTTACATATACTATGAGACAGCAAAGAACTTATTACTAAGTAAAATTATGTATATATTTTTAAACGAAATTTTGTACAAATATTTACTAGTTAAATATGATAAATTATCGAAAAATCCTGTGTCGTTTCTTGCCAAACTCTAAAAAAAAATTCGTTTTTCTTTCCATTACTTTAAATCACTCTAGTTTTTTTTGGATTATTCAATTGTAAAAGCTTACTACAGCTATGAATTAGTGCCTAGAAATGCCTAGAATTCGAAGACATAAATTATCACCAGCTAAAGGATTTTGAAAGACGTCGTATCGTTAAGACTACATGAAGTAGGTATTGCATGTCGAGAGATCGCTAGGCGGAATTTAAAAAAAAATATTGCTAGTTATTCGCTGTTGGAGAGATTGGAAAATAGTAGACTAAGATTGATTGCCTTTAAATATCGGCAGAGTACTTTAAGGTCTGTAGAAGACGCCTCTTCGGTAAATATATGGAGCACATTATTATTCTATGGTCTAATTAATAATGCGTTCCATATATCGCCATAGTAGTTGACATCATGCACTTAGATTAAAATGGTGTAATATACGGACATACTAGGCAGAAAAGCAGTTTTAAATTTTTCCGTGGAACATGAAGCTGTGTTTACTAGAGAATTGATGATTTGGAGTAAAATTAGCATAGGCAGTAGGACTCCTTTAGTAGTCCTTTGAAGTCATTCAAATGCTCAAGGCAACGGAATTTTAAAACCATTCGCTATACCATATATCCAAGGCTAAAAATGCTCTTCAAGTTAGACCTGATGTAGTTCCTTCAAAAGGTCAAGAACAATAATCTCAATCGGTCTAAACGATCACGTGACCTATCGTTCATAGAACATGTCTGGAATATGAGCGGTAAAAGGAGTGGGTGTGCTTCAATGAACTTACAACAGCTACACGATGGCTTGTAAGTTACTTGTAAGAAGAATCCATAGAACATCTTATTAGAAGCATACTCGGACGAATAGCATTATTAAACTTTCTCTATAAATGGCAAAAATGGAAGTATTAAGTGACCCTACTAGAGAAAACAAACAATAAAAACCAATGTGTTAGAAACACATTAAGTAAAAAAAAATTAAAGCAAGTATGATGACAAAAAAGCTTCAAGCTTTAGATTGATATTGACAGTAACTAATAACATGCAGTAAAATCAATTGACAAGACAGTTTTGATAAGAAGATAAGATGCTAGGAAGAATCAAAAAAGGACTAAAAGAAACAACGACAAGATTAATAAATAATGCTGCAGCGAATGAAAATAAATCTGGAAAAGAATGAATGCCTGTAACATACATAACATAGCATCACCTGAATTTGCGGAAGGCACTTGCTGAAACACATTTAACAAAATTAAATGTAAATAAAACATTTAACCTTGCTCCACACATTTTTGACAACTCGAAATAATGTTATATCTTATATTTATAATTTATGATATTAAGTAAAAAAAAAGAAATAAAAGCATCAGCACGAAAAAATTTCAGAAGGCTTGTGCTGAAAAATAGAAAAGAAGTCAAAGTTTCCAAAAAAAAAAAAACACAATAACATTGATTTGCTATTTATAAAGTTTTATAACTATTACATTAAATTTTTAATTATTATTTGTACGTATATGTAAAATGATGTATGAAATATCATTTTACAACAAAAAGAACAATAAAAACGTGCTTCGAAATAAAAATTTCTTTAATATTTCAAATTACAAACAGGTCTAAAAATGTTAATAATGAAAGGTCAAGAGGAAAATTCAAAGACTAATATTTATTTCCGAATGCAAGTACCCGAAGAAATAATTATCAATTTGTATGTTAATTAAAAAATAGTAAACACTTAGAATTCTATTTATAAACTTGTATAATTGTAATGAAAAGAGAATGGTAATATCTAGAGCAATTTCGGAAATTTCCGCCTAATTTTGTATCACATTCATATAAAACTATTAAACCCATCAATCAGCTTTGAATAAATGCAGGTCAGTGTAGACGATGACGTGGTAAACAGGCGAAAGCTGGTGTGTTGAAACATATAGTACGCTTGGTAAAAATAAAACCGATTCGGTTAAAATTAAAATAAATAAGAAAAACAGAAAATAGTTGTCATTCATAACATTCAGGAGAAATTTGTGAAGATTCGGAAATATAGAAGAGGGGAATGTAGAAAAAATATAAGGTTAAATGATCTGATTATATGTATATACTAAAATACAATGCTTGGCTACAATAACAATATTAGTAAACAATAAACCATAATCTTTTATTTCTTGTCGAACCAGAAAGGGAGTTTTGGATTATCTAACATTTAATACAGAATTGTGTAAATATAATTTATATAAAAATCTAATCTTGCTTGGTCATAATTGCTTAACAGTTGCGAAATTTGAATGAGTAATTATTAATGCTTAAAAGAACAACTAATGAACGTATAAACATACATAGATGCAAGGTAACTTATGTACGTTTACTAAATATACAAAAGAATCAATTTGTTTATTACGGTATTGAAGAAATTTGCCAGTTGTATTCTGAAAATTTCGACTCTGTAGAAACATACAATATGCCAATAAACTATATAGTTTTCCTAAAGAGGGCTTTTATTTTAAATTCTGAAGAAGCAAATATAAGAATTATCTCAACCTTTCTGGAAATCTTACTTTAGGAAGTCACTTCAGAAGATATTTAACTTGTATCTTAACGCAAAATAAACTGAATATTCATTTATCCTTATTATTCAACACTCTCATTTGCGTTTTTATCAAAATATTAATGCATAATCCTAAAGAATTTTAAAATATGTTTACTAGTAAACAGAATCAGATGAATAACTATTTTAAATTTCGCAAATGCGTAAAATTATTGCATATTTTCTGCTTTATAATTATATCGAGTAATATCCAAATTTACATTTCTTGCTAACAGAACGAGCGCTCCAACAAATTGTACAATTGAGACAATCGTTCTGCCAGTGGGAAGTGACAGTTCCGATCTCATTGGAGAAATATATTTTTTTATCTTAATAATTTATATCGCACAAAAGGTTACACATTATACGTTAATTATGTATACATCATATCTAGAAGTCTTTATAATGTTTATAAATATTTTCGCATTAATTTCCTACCACAGTCAAATTTTACCCTTTTTCTTCTTTGTCTGTCCATTATCTATTCTGAATTTTAATTTACGCATTGTAATACTGGTTGTGATATAATTTAAAAATAAACATACATTTGTATATACCTTTTTAAATTTTAATTTATAGATAAGTTTGATTAATTCGTATACTTGTAAATATACCGTAAATATTACAAATGGATTAACGACAAACACGATAGATATGAAGCCGGTTCAATTTCTAACCTACAAACATATCATTTTCTTATTTGTTTGTATTATATTTATTTACTGTAAACATTATAAAATTTTTGAACAAAGACAAATATTTATTCAGTTTCTTTAGATAACCCTTTCAAGGCGCGAAAATTGACTATTGCTTTTTGTTTTAATGTAGGGGAAGTAACATAATATATATGTCGTAATACTTAATATAGAAGAAAAGAGATTCGTTAACTGTAAAACTTAAAAATCTATTGTTTTCTTGTACTTCCTTTGAACATTAGGTACTTAAAATATGTAAACTTTAAACATTTTCATGTATTTGACTTAAATAAAATTTGTTAACAATATTGTCATAAAATTCACTAAAATTATTTAAATAAAAATAATATGAGTGACTTACATGCTGAGATACTGTTGATGGGGATTATTATAATTTTGCATTTCATCACAACTTTCACCACCAGAACTACTAGCAGTTGCTTCAGAATCCACTTCCTGTTGAACTAAACTCACTTCAGTGTGTAATAAACCAGAGACTCTCTGTAAATCGTGCTTGTGTTCAGGTGCCCAAGATGGTAAATTTGTCATACCAGATACACCACTTCGAAATGTGCTGGTTTCAATAGATCCTGAACCAAAATATCTGGCACTGTGACGTCTTGATGCAGTATTTGATTGTAATATCGATGATGTTTCCAATTTCCTTACCAGATTCTTTGCTGAACTACTCGAGATTGGCTTCATCTTTTCAGGAGGAATGATCATATCAGAATGTTGCATTGGTAAAGAAGCATTAGTTGATGTTTCAGACACATCCATATGAGTAGAAACACCATCTTTCAGTCTCCTTAATGTTCGATGCACATGTTCAAAAACACCTGCCACTTCACCACTAAAATGTTGTCCCATAGATCGTATTTCTATTTTTCTCAGTCTCCGCAATAGAAATTCCAATTTTCTTTCAAGTTTGACTTGCCTCTTTTGAACATCAGCTATTAAATCTTTGGTTTGAGTTTCTTTCAATAATGATCCTTCTATTAATGGCTCTTCAATGCCCATACCCATTACATCCATATCATTAAACAATCCCAAAGAGAACATTGTTTCAGATTCAGCTCCAATATCATTATTTGTATTGTTTAAACGTTCACTGTTGCCTTCCATATTTGTAATAACCTGCATAATTTCATCAACATTTTGACCAATATCACCTGTCCCACTCAGATCAGGATCAGGAAATGACGGAAGGTTGTTGAACATCTGGTCCATATCTGATGCAGGCTTGTCTTTTAATAAATTCAGAACATTATCTAATCCAGCTTTTTGTAAACCCATTTTATCTTCTTGGTCACCCATAGATATTGAACTGTGATTCATTATAAAACTGGAATTGATGGAATCCAGTGTGGTGTTTTCCGAGGCTTCAATTGGCTTACCCAATGAATTGTTTTCTTTTTTTATTTCCGTAACAAGTACTAGAGTATTTATATTATCAAACTCATCATTCAATTCATTACCATTTGAAAGAGGTAATTTAACTTCAGTACCACCTTTAACACATAGGTTTTCTTCATGTGAAACATAACTAATGTTTTCATCTATACCATTGATAGGGGAAGCAGATTGTGTATCTGGAGAAAGTTTAAAGTTTGCAGCTTGGTTTGGCTCTGTCAAGGCAGGGGCCATGACCTCCACATGGGGATGCCTCACCGAGGCTGTACGTAATCCCATTCATCCAGTGGTCCACATAGAATTATATATTGTCTTTTATTAACAATGTCAATAAACTTCATATGCAGTCCACTTGATCAATAAAAAAATCAATGTTACATAAATTTCAGTTTAATAATACAATCTAAAACTAATCACCTGCTAATTCCATTCTGTAAAGACCACAATTATTCCACTATTTACTTTGTATTACGATAAATTGAAGTTTTTTAAGTAAATATAAATGCATACTATTTGCCAGTGAATGAACTATAAATTATTTGTATTTTATTAGGTTTCCTTAAAACTTACGTTGCTTTAAATTGCTCCGAAAGCTTCTTAAAAATATATTATCAGTAAAAGTTTAAATGATATACTCCCACGTGACAAATCCAAGCTTACGAAACGTACTACGGGTGCCGACACTATAATGCGAACCTTACAAACATTGCACCACATTAATCACTTATTACAAAGAAACGAGACAAGTACGTTACGTGTCACTAACTATACTATAGTAATAAGTCCCGTTAAGGTTGTAAAACTAATAATTATACGTCGTTTTTCGACAAACATAAGATTTTTTCTGATATTTTATTGAACAACAATGGCGACTTCTGCTCAAACAGTCGAACAACGCACATATTCATTCCGCTATACCAGCAACGGCGGCGTTGAACAGAGCAAACGCGAGACGTCTCTAGCCAAGGCCTATTGCACTGCGTAAGTCAAGCTTATTACAAGTACTTCTTCAGATGCAATAAATTATTCGTTCTGATAATATAGAAAATCTAAAGATGTTTTTTATAATTCTATATTTCGTAACGCCTAGATGCCGGCAAATTATAGTTATTTTTCCTATGATTGCTTAATTTTGGGCGGGAACTTTAAAAATAATGAATTTACAGGAATTAAGTTAAATATAATTCATGTTACTTCTCTTCTAATAAATTATTTAAATAAACATATAACTGCAAATTATCAATATTACGTATATTTATATATATATTCACGTCAAACATATGATATCCTTAAATGTCTAACCAACATATTTAATGTTCATAATGAAATTATGATTGCACAAGAAAAAGGTTTTATTATAATTTCTATGCATCAGATTTAGCCAAATATTCCAATATTTTGATACAATTACCACAAAACATGTTCAATTTAAGATTCACTTTTATGAACAAAATGTGATAGCCATAGCTTGAAGATTAAATATTTTTCAATGTATATTCAAACTACTTACATTTCATTTGGATCCAATAATTTACTTCACTATATATTTACAAGCGAACTACGTATTTTTAACTAATCTTCAGTAATTCCCAAATTATAGACAAACCATAATTTCCTTGAAGATCTCATTTCTTAAACTGGAGATGTCATGTGCTATGACATATAATTTTTGGAGGTTACGATATGGCAAACGAAGGATTTTTGAAAATATTGTTTGACGAGAGTACTAATGTAAACTTACAATATTATGTAGAACTTTTTTATAATTTTAAATTTTATAGGACACTGATCGTAAAAGAATTTTACCGTTCGCAAACAGTGAAGTATACCACACAGTTATAAAACATGCTGTTAAGCTTACAGAGGGAAAAGATGTGAAAGATATTTATGATATTGCGTTAGATACAGAGGTAGTAAAGTATGTTTTTTATAATTTTTTTTTTAGTAGAGATTTTAGTAGAATATTTCTTATAATTTTCAACCTGGAGATACAATTGGTGTACTACCCAATAATAATTTTGAAGAAATAAATAGAATATTTGAGTGCCTTGATTGTGTACATTTAATTGATAGGAAATGTGAAATTGTATTATTGGATGGTAAAAAATATAGACTTGCTGCACATTTACCTGTTAAAACTAGTTTGAGAGATGTATTTTTAAAAAATATTGATATCCGGTCACCACCAAAAAAAGTAAGAAAATAATTGTATTTATTTTTTTCGAATTCTATACATAGTAGTTTTAGACCTTTCTTAAAATTCTAATTAAATATACTGAAAATGAAGAAGAGAGAAAGGTTTTAGAAATGTTATCATCACCATCTAATTCAGAGGATTACATATCATTTGTTTCTGGTAATGGACGAACTTTATTAGGCTTATTGTCTATATTTCCATCATGTAAAGTTCCAATTGAACGAATTTTAGAAAATATGCCACCTTTACAGCCAAGACCATATTCCATTTCGTCTTCACCATTGCTTCAGCATGAATTGCATATAATATTTTCTGTGGAGTATTTTGATAAACATACAAAAGGAATATGTACAGGATGGTTAGAAAACATTATCAATTCTATTTTTAATGAAAAAGATTTGAATTACAACAATGAAATAAGTTTTTATTTTCGTAAACCTAATTCATTTCGTCTAAAGCCAGACAGTTCTGTGCCTATAATAATGATTGGCCCAGGAACAGGTGTTGCACCATTTTTAAGTTTTCTACAACATCTGTGTTTAGAAAAGAGAATATTAAATACCTGGCTTTTTTATGGTTGCCGTTATAAAACTAGAGATTACTTACATAAAGATGCTTTAGAAAAATACGTCAAAGAAAATTATTTATCTAAACTATCCAAAGGATTTTCAAGAGATCAAGATATAAAAGTATATATTCAAGATTTAATAAAAAATGAACCAGCTCAAATTTATAAGAAGTTAATTGACGAAAATGCGCAAGTTTATGTTTGTGGAGATATAAAGGATATGATGAAAAGTGTGAGAAATGCTATTAAATATTGTTTAGTTAATAACGGCATGGCTGACAGTGAAGCAGAATCAACCATCTCAGACATGATTAAAACAAATAAATATATAGAAGATAAGTGGATATAAAATAAAAACAAGTTTTTATATAAGATGTATAAAATTTATTGTAAAAATATTTACATATAGAAAATATATATTTGGCATAATACAGTATTTTATTCTAGTTTTGCTATTATGGTTTCTCTTGAAAGAGATCTTTTACAAGAAAATTACTAATATAGTACTTGGTCTTTTCTCTTACTTTATTATCTTAATGGTAAAACAATTTAATATTTTTTAAAATTTTTTCAAAGAAATTATATAAAGGAAATTATTCCATAATTTCTAGTCTCTTACATCTACAGATCAAAAATATAATAAATACAATGAAAAACAAGTAAGTCTTATAGTAAAATGCATAAGTCTGTCACAAATTGTCTCTTTAAATAAAATACAACCAATAAAGAAAAATATATAAGTATAAATACATGTATGCAGATGATAACTGATATAAATATTGTACACAATTTTTATTGCACCATGCAGGGTGTAAAGAAAGATAAAGTATTGAATTTGTCATAATTAAATTTGATTTGAAAATCAAAGTATTTAATTAAATTTTATAAGGCACATGGAAATTTGTACTTGTTTGATTGTCTGTTCCAAAATGTAAATGAATTATATAAGAAATACAGAATATATAAGAACCCTATTATATAAACTATTAAAAATACCCTATGGCATACTCAAACAATATGATAGATTGCATTCAAACATGCATTAAAAACTTATAAGTCAGAAAAGATATGCACCATCCTCAATAAAATTGTCGATATTAAATGCTTGATTTTATTTTTGAAGAATTTTTTTTGCAGCCTTAATCAAAGGAATTAAAGTATGTAAATCCATTCTGGTTTTTAAAAATTGATGTCTCAATAGTTCAGATGTGCTGGACCTTTTGTCTACATCGACTTGTAAACAGCAATCAATAAAATCCTTTAAATCATCTGCCAAGTCATTCCATCGAATTATATTTGGCCTACCATTGGCAGCTATCAAATATAATGCTCTAAGAGGTGGTTCCTTCAAATAAGGTGGTTCACCATCAATCATTTCAATAGCCATTATGCCCAAAGACCATATATCCACCTTTTTTCCATACTTTTTACGTGTAACAACTTCAGGAGCCATCCAGTATGGAGTTCCAACCATTGTTTCTCTTTGTTCATCTCCAATAATATTGGCACAAAAACCAAAATCGGTAACTTTGACTGAGCCATCCATACCTAACAGTACATTATCAGATTTTATATCCCTATGTATAATTCCTTTTGAATGCAAATAACTAATTGCTTGAAGTACTTCATGGCATACAGAAGCTATCTGTCCACCTTTCATTATAGTTTCTGTGACTACATCGGTTAATGGACCTCCATCTAATAATTCCATTACAACCCATAAATTATCATGTTGGACTAAGTATGCATCCAGGAAATTAACTAAATTTTTATGTTTAAAATCTCTCATTATTTTTATTTCATTTATTAATAATTCTTTTCGAGCTTGTTTTGTAGTATCTATAGATTTTATAGCTACTGATTTCTGAGTTTCCAAATCAGTTGCTACAAAAACTATCCCAGAAGCACCGGAACCCAAATCTTTAAATTGTTTCTTAAATCTATGCAGTGGATTACCTGAATTGCAAATGCGACGTAATTCTTCAAGGTAATCTATATCTGAAGTTACTATTTCATCTGTTTTTCGTCTAAGAATAGGACTATCATTAATATTTAACTTATCCATACCTTTTGAAACATTCTTATCGAGAGGTTTGCTAGGTGGTAAAACTATAACAGTATCTGTCCTGAAAATGAAACAAAACATAATTACAACTTTATAAAACCATATTTTGATTACCTTGAATATCTATCTTCAGTGACTAAGTTTTTTTTTTGATCTTCATCTGATATGTCTGAATCCTTACTTTTGTGAGCATCTCTTGATGCCATGTAATTCTCGATATCTGCAGTTTCTTCATCAATGCCTTCTTCTGTTATGAACTTAAATGACTCTGGTTCTTTCTTTTTCATGGAATAATTGTAATATTTCAGAGCATCGACCACGGCACCTGGATTTTGACATTTTTCCTGTTCTGTTATTTGATAACCAATTTGTTTTAACCATGATGTGGGTAGGCCTTCTAATTGCCCAGTTTCCTTGTTCTTACTCACATGAATATCGTGATTAACATTGGTCGGTTCACCTATTACGGGTCCAGCACTATCGCTGTGATCTTTACGACGAAAAATTTTCGCGAAATTCATTTTAATCTAACACAAATTTAACAATTTAATTAAAAATAAAAACGAAATCTACTTCATATACATGTTTTATAAATACGTACTTCAAGCGTTTAATGACACAAAAATGCTTGACGTTCTTGACGTGCTTGACAATTCACAAAACTTTGGGGAGTGGTGTTTAGGGATTTTCATTGCATCAATATTATACGGTACTTTTTCACATTATCTCTTACCACCCAGAAAAACAACAAAGACGGAATTCAACTTGTATCTACATATATGTCTGTATGAATATCTTTGAAAACTTTTTTTAGTTATTACAAAAATTGGAAATAAAAAATAATGGTGTGGGACATTTGATTAAAAATCTTTATATCTATATATATATATAAATGATACTGTTTAAACAATGATATCTGAATGTAAATAATTTTTTATTACGAGCAACTGTCGAATTTTTGTTGCTATGTTACTGTATAAATAACTTTTAACATGGATATTCATTATAACAAATTATGATAAATGTATTATGTTAATTATGCAACCAATGTCACGGGCTTGAATTTTCCGAAAATTATTGATGCTCCCTTATTTAATAATTTAAGAAACGGGTGTTTTTAAGAGCTTGAGAACTTTAAATGATAATACACGACAGAAATATTGTTGGAATGAAATTTCTTTTATGATAATCTGGTAGATAATTTCATGGCATTTATTTCTAAAATATGATTTCCGCCATATGTCTGCCGCGGCTACGAGTTGCATGGTCCATTCGATCAATCCAATTTTTGACTACTTTTTCTAATAAATCTGGCCGTATGGCGTCAATTGTGGCTTGAATACTGGCTTCCAATGCTTCAAGAGTTGCTGGTTTGTCAGCATAAACGAATGACTTAACATAAAAAGTAATTCCGAGGCGTTAAATCACACGAACGAGGGAGCCAGTGAACAGGACCACTTCTGGAAATAAAGATGTCACCAAATTGATTTTGCAATAACTCGATCGTTAAGCGCGCTGTATGGCAAGTTGCGCCGTCTTGTTGGAACCAAACGTCTTCGATGTTTAGCCGATTAATTTTTGGAAACAAAAATTCAGTCAGCATGGCTCGATAGCGCTCATCATTCACCGTAACGGCAGGTCCTTCCTCATTTCGAAAGGAATAAGGACCAATGATGCCGGCAGCGTGTAAACCGCACCAAATAGTCAATTTTAATGGATGTAATGGTGGTTCGTTAACGGCTTGTCTTCACTCCAAATACGGCAATTTTGCTTATTGAGGTAGCCATTTAACCAGAAATGAGCTTCATCACTAAACACAATTTTTTGATAAAAATGATCATCTTGGGCCAGTTTCAAATGAGGCCAGTCAGCAAAAATGCGACGCAAACGATGGTCGTTTGGCTTCAATTCTTGCACGAGCTGTAGTTTATAGGCACGTAAGCCAAGATCCTTACGTAAAATTTTCCACTTAGTCGAAGGACAAAGGCCAACAAGTTGAGAACGACGACGAATCGACATTTCGGCGTCTTCTTCAATACTTCGCGCTACAGCAGTAATATTCTCTTCGGTACGCACATTTCTTTGTCTTGTTGATGGTTTTGAATCGAGAAGAGTAAAATTAGTGTGAAAACGATCAATAACTGCACGAATTGCTTGCTCACTAGGCCGATTATGTTGACCGTAAAATGGACGAAGTGCTCTATGAACTTCGCGAACGGATTTATTTCTTTCAAAGTAAATTTCCATTATTTGGAAGCGTTGTTTTGGCGTTAAACGATTCATGATGACTTGCCAAACTTTACTGAACAGAAATGTCAACATTGTTTGGCATTATCAGCTGTCAAACCATAGTTATCGATATCGATAGTTCTCATGCAGCTTAAAAAACACCCATTAGTGGTCTAAATAGTTTTTTTATAAATTTTATAAGATTTTGTGTGTAGTAAAAAAGATTTTAGTTGTTGCAAACTTAAAATTTTAAGTGCTTAGTTAATATTTAGGATTTATATATAAGTAGATATAATTATAATTTTTATTATTCTAATTGTCTCTGTAATAAGTAAATTTACCATCAAAAACTACATATAAAGATTAACACTTCTTCTGGCATTTGTTCAGCTTATAAATATTTCCTTATTTATAAATGCATTATAATTAATTACCGTATGCGAATAATTTTATATTTCAATTATTTCGGTTTAATTTAGGGTAGTCTATATTTTATGTTATACATTCGGCTAATTAGATTTGAGAAAAAAACCTTCTAAATGATATTTTACTGTTCTTATATGTAATTGCTAATGTACTGTCATAATCAATACTTACATTTTTGTATAAAAGCTCTAATAATAAAATCGCATAAGTACTTGTGTAGCTTACGCTCATATACATAGCTTTACTTATAATTGTCATTATTATTACTACTACTTAATAGACATCATGTATAATTTAAGGTATATTATGGCGTTCATACAACCATGCTCAGATGTATTAGACACCCCAGGTAAAAACCCTTATTCTCGGTATTATCCAAATCTGACGGAAATTAACCGTAAAAATAGTTAATGGTATTTACAGAAATGCGTTTTCGAATACCCTAGTTAATCCCCTATTGAAAAGAATAGGTGGAAAGAGGAGATTGTGGATTTTAGAAATTTAGTGTCATTCTAGCAGTGTGTGAGCAACGTGCGTTTGTGAGTTTGTGGTAGAGATCAATTAGATTAACCTATTTTTTCACGTTGTGTCAGTTATTTGTTGAAGGAAAATGCCTAAAACTCGCGAGTTGTCGGTAGGAGAACGCGCCCAAATAGTGCTACTGCATTCCCAGAAGTTATCAATTGCTGCAATTGCAAAAAAAATGTTCGCGATGTGCAGTCCGTACAACCATTAGTCGCTATCAGGAGAGTGGGTCGTTTGTTAACATACCAAAAAGTGGCAGAAAACCCTGTACCTCGATTAGAGAAGACAGAATTTTACAAAGACTGGCTCTCAGTGATAGGAAAAAATCGTTGAAACAGCTCGCAAGTGAGCTGAAACAACGTTATCGCGTAACAGTTTCTGCGCAAACAGTGAGAAGGCGTCTCCAGCGTGCTGGTTTACGAGGGTGTAAAGCGCGACGTAAATCGCTTTTAACTGACGCTCATAAAAAGAAGCGGTATTTATGGGCCAAACAACATGAAAATTGGACAATCGAGAAGAGGTCGAAGATTCTTTGGTCTGATGAATCGAATACCGAGGTATGTAAGTACATCTTCATGACTAATATTCTTATCGTTGTATGCAATTCAGTCTACATGTAACATTAAACAAAATTAATCCTGTCTAAGTGCTAACTTTCTTCTTTCGCCTGGCAGCTTTGGGGACTACCTGGGACGCTATACGTTCGGCGTAGGCAAGGGGAAGCTTATGAACCACAATGTATCATTCCCACAGTAAAATTTGGAGGTGGTAGTATCATGGTTTGGGGTTGTATGTCTGCATACGGTGTTGGAGAAGTGTACCTGTGCGATGGACGGATGAATAGCCAACGCTATTTAGCCATGTTCGAGGAAGTATTAGAACCGTCTGTGCAAAAACTATTCGACCAGGATATTCCACAATACATTTATCAGCAAGATAATGCACCCTGCCACAAATCGGGAGCTGTAATGCGTTGGTTCGAAGAACGCCCATTGAAAATTTGTGGCGTATCTTAAAAACTAAGATCACGGAACAAAAATGCCTGTCAAAAGCAGAATTATCAACAAAAATTCGCGAAATATGGGCTGCAATACCACCGGCAGAGTGTTACAATTTAGTAGCAAGTATGCCTCGACGAGTTCGAGCTGTCATTAAGGCCAAGGGCGGAGCGACAAAATATTGATAAATTGTACTATATTACTAAATAACACTTTGTACATAATTTTCACAACAGTTTTATTTTCCCCACCTTTCTTTTGACTAAACTATATAAACTATATATGTATGTATGTACATAAATTCGTAATGTGTCTAATACATTTGAGCATGGTTGTATGTGTTTTTGGTAATTTTCAACTTTAACAGCTAAACAAGTTGATTTAAAATTTTGCGATGGAATTGTATATACCGTTAAATTTAAGGTGCGTTTGAAAATCCCGTTCTAATATAAAATTTAGTAATAGACACATATTTTAAAAACTATTTTTCGTATAAAATTGTTATACTTAGATATAAAATTTGTCAGCAGGTTATGTGAAAGTTATTCAAAATATTCAATTCAAGCACCAAAATATGATTTCATAACACGCGAATAATTAGATTACAAATTCAATTTAATTAGCGACATAGCGTTAAAAATTTGATATTCAATGTCATGGAATTTAAAAACTTTTGAATTTCAAAGATGATGAATATATTTGGCCAAAATATATTGTAAAAGTAATCAAATCTGAACATGATTTTTCTGTAGTTTATTTGTAGTAATAGGTATAAATGTGAGCCGGTTTCGTGCTTAAAATTATATACATACGTACGTCCATAATTTGTAATATGAAGCTGTAAAGATGAATGAATACATGCGTTTTAAGAAACTCTATAAATTATTCTTCAAACATATCATAGACTCTCGACCGAATTTTATTGCACATGTTTGAATAGAATTATATCACACTCATCATATAACATGTATGTATGTTAGTAGTGTGAGGTAAAAATTTCAGGCTTGTAGTATTAAAAGTATTTGAACACTCGAGTGATCGTCGCAATGTTGCAGATATCTAATATAAAGTACAATTAAGGTTAAAAGTTTTTAACAAAGAAAATTGAACGACATATTAAATCACACCTCATATTAGATTGTGTATTTGAGGATGATTCTTCACAGTAAAACAATGTTTCACATAAGAACATAATTCCTCGAAAAAAAGGTCTTGGATTAACATTCAAAGTAATGAAACAGAAACCATGCCCTTTAAAAAATAAATACAATTACCAATGAACGATACTGCACGATTTCGCGACTGTGGATTACAAAAATTATATAATTCACACCCAACTCGCAGAAGGACAGGCGGTTACGAAAATTGACTTCAAAAGCTAAACTTTTGACTACTTTTATACAGTCACAGTATTACAAGTTTAACAATGTGAAAAGTGAAAATGTATATTTCTTTATCACTGTTTTTTCATAACTTTAAATTCTTCATAATGTATTATTTTCTTAAATTTTGGTTGGTTACCTTTTACCATCTTATTCATATATTTTCCTTCTCTATTCTGCAAATTTTTTATGCCTTACATTCTACGTCTCAAACTTTTTATTTTGTATTCGCCAATACGTATGAATTATTCTAAAATATAATAAAATATTGAACTCATATTTTATTATAAGTTTCGTTTACAACATAGTAATATATTTATTAACATTTGCTTACTGTTAAAGATATTTTGAAACTGTGTTAAATCGGTACTCCTGTTCGTATTCCTAAAGCTACTTTTATTCCCGTTAATGCATCTTAAATTTACTTTTCGAAATAATAGATTAAATGAGATATGTTGGCACCTACTTCACTGCAGCTTTTATAGATCTGTTGTGATTCTGTCTTGTTAAGAGTACGTTCTCCAGCTTCATTCTTTAATTTAGATCTAGGAGCTTCGTGAGTGGTTTTTCTTCATACAATTCCACTTCAGGATATTTAACTTCCACTACAGAAACCGCGTTCTTAAGTGATCCTAGCGTAGTACGTGGATAACACTTTCCTCTTTTACTTAGCAGAATCTACATATTGTTTCTTTTGTCAAAGTCTTACAATACCTTGTTAGGAGACTCATTGTCATTCAAGGTCTTTTAAAATAGTTTTTAAGATCCTTTATTATGATCATCTTATACAAAGTTAGAGAAACGATTAGCAATAATCTGCAAAAGTCCTT
Source organism: Dermolepida albohirtum (assembly GCA_031893035.1). Classification (NCBI taxonomy): domain Eukaryota; kingdom Metazoa; phylum Arthropoda; class Insecta; order Coleoptera; family Scarabaeidae; genus Dermolepida; species Dermolepida albohirtum. The sequence goes on along the minus strand of JAVIWB010001893.1, from coordinate 7,818 downwards.
GAGCCAAATGGATATGGCAATAGTAAGAATGTACCAGGTGTACCGGAAAATTATTGCCGATTTTTTCGTAAAAAAAATTTCATAATTTTCAAGATAATGGAATAATTTATTTATTCGAAGTAGCCATTTGATTCTACACGTCTTGCCTATTTTTCAGACAATTTACAGATGACATCCCAAAAAAAACTGTTTGTCCTTTGAGCAAAACCATTCATCGAACCATTTTCTAACCTTTTCGAAACGCTGCTCTGCAAGCGTGTGTCCCATTGATGCGAAAAGGTGATAATTGGACGGAGCTGTAAAAGTCTGTAGAGAATAGTGTATAAGACGGCGCATTATCGTACTGTAAAATCACTTTACCTTTACCTAAAACTTACAAGTTTTACCTTTACCTAAAACTTACAAGTTTTACCTTTACTACCTGTCTTCGGGCTCATTCTGGACGTTTTTCTCTATCAATGCATGGTTCAAGTTGATAATTTGTTGTCGGTAGCGATCAGTATTAACTGTTTTACCAGGTTTCAACACTTCGTAATACACCACGCCACTCTGGTCCTACCGAACACAAAACAATGTCTTTTGACCAAAACGAATTGGCCTTGGAGTCGATGGGCCGGCTTCGACAGGTAATAATCATGATTTTTTGCGCTTAGGGTTTTCGAAATAAATCCATTTTTCATCACCCGTCACTATTCGATACGGAAATAACTGCAGGTCATACCTTTGAAGCAGCATTTCGCAGACGATTTTTCAATTTATGTGATACCCATTCTCCCATCTTTTGGATTTTTTCTATTGCTCGTAATCTAGCGCTAATAGTTTCTTGGGCCACATTTAACGCTTCTAACTATTTTATTGTATATGTTAAATTTGATTCTTCTCGACAGTCATTTCAAGTCTCTATTATTTATTCTTTTCTTTCCAAAACATTTTGTATATAACAAAATTGTTCCATAATCTTTCTGGCAAATAGTAGACCTTCCCCTTTCTGAAACTATTTTATAGTAATTAGTTCAGTAGTAAATTCAAAGTTTGGTAACTCTTGGATTGTTATTAAACAGCTTTGATTGATATTTATGTACAAACTTTATAGCTTTTGTCATATCTAACTTACACAAAATGTAAAATGGTGGCCTTTATCACAGTTGGACTAAAGCACATCATAGACTACGTTGAAATGTTTATTGGTTCGTTGATTGTTCTTAAGCTTCTTGATTGAACCTCTTCAAATTTTGATTTCATTTTACATTTTCACCTTGAGAGTTGGAAGAGAGATGAAATCATTTTGGCATGATAAATTAATTACGGCACGAGTTGCTCCTTAGCAGGTAGATACCTAGGTCTAGCCTGTAAATTTACCAAAATTACAAGCACAAAAACTAATCGAGTTTTAGGGATAAATTTGAGCATTTTGCTGTGGCTTATAACTTATAACATTTTTTTAAGTCAAATATACGTCTAATATGTTGCTAATTTGGCAAAAAAATAAAACGAAGGCACACAAAATAAGAACACGATTATTACAAGATTGTTTATAAATATATTTACAAAATCTATATGTACAAATTCAATATCGTAATAAAACATTATAATATACAATTTATTTAAAATTTCTTTGAATCTAAGTAAATATATTCATGATAACCCTGAAATCGAAAAACAGTGTGTAATAACAGGGAGGGTACAGACTAACAATAACAATTATTTACAAATAAACTATAAATACAATGAAATACATCGAATAAAAATCGGTTTTACGTTCCTCTTCAATATAATTAAATAACATTTACGTCTATCTATTTTTCAATTATCATCATCATTATTAATAATATATATAACAAGAAAAAATAAATTGCGAAATTTAGGTACTTAATTATTACATATCCCATTCTTTTAATTTGCTTCTGTTTCTTCGTTTCTATCCTCCATCTCACTCCTTTTTTCGCTCTTTCCCTTTCAATTAATTTAAATTAAACGTACAGGCAGTGTGCACTTTCATTTATAAATTTTAATTAATGTATAAGAAAAAGGAAAACGGGAAAATTAAAAAATTATCTATGATTTCTCTTTAATATAAATTTTCTCTCTTATTATGCTTTTTTGTTATTTTTTTACAATCACTAGCCCCTCAAGTTCTTTCATCTTAGATATATCGGCAAGTAAGGATCAATGTACAGTATGCCGATGTATGACTTGAAGAAAAGTTACCGTCGAATTGGATGATACTTTTGATTATTAACATTTGGTTCCGTCATTCACTGTCAGACACAACCTTTTTTCTTTTTTTTGGCTGCTTTGGTTTCACGATTTCTTCCTCCTGTAAATAAAAAAAGAAAAGAAGATCATACTAAATCCAGTACATATATAACCGATTAGAATATGAAATTAGTCATAAGTGTTTTCTTCACTTTATCCTTTAAATTAAATGCATTCAAAAAAGGAATAAAACAAAAGTAACATTGAACATTTCTGCAAACAAATAGTATTTATTCAGCAAATATAAATATTCAATAACAGGACAGTTATTTACATGATATACAGTATAGTACAACAAGCACTTAAAACTAAAACTCACAATATTAACCATTAAAATGCATGCATTAACAAAGTTTAACAATTTTGGTAATTACAGAAGATTCAGAGCAGTTATTTTAAGAACTGCCAAGGATGGTATAAATACTGTAACATGTAGTAGCAGAGATACCGTTAACATTTCTATTGCGTAAAAGGCGCACATACTATATACAGTGTCTTCAAAAATGATTGAACGTGCCACCTCGCGTGTAACCTAAATCGAACTATTAATTCTGACATGTTTATAAAGTACTTAAAAGCCTTAACCTAATTTATAATAGGAAAAAAATAACCCAGAAAATTTATTTTAATATTAAGTTATTAATTATTCAATATTTTATTAATTTTCAACCTGTTTAAATGATTTGCTTATTTTGCTTAAAGGATTAAAAATGGAAGTTTTAGGTTAGTTTAATAATTGCAATAAGTCAAACAGCTTATTAAAAATGTTTAATATAATTTATAAGAATTGTTCAAAATGTTGTCCATCGTTTTCCATGCATTTAGTTACTCCCTTCTTCATGTTATCAAATACTTTGTGAAGCGTTTCAACAGTAATATTTCTGATATCATATTCGATTGCTTGTTGCAGATCGTCAATATTATGAAGTCTGTTCGTATGGATTTTGTTTTTTACATATCCAAATAAGAAATAATCCAAGGAAGTCAAATCAGGTGAACGAGGAGGAAATGTTATTAAACGATTATCATAAAATTCCCTTAAAAACGTTATCGTAGCACCTGCACAGTGTGCAGCAGCAGAATCTTGTTGAAAAAAACCAAAATGCAATTCCTCATCGTCTAGTTCATTAATAAAAAGTTGTAAAATATTTTCTCTATAACGTTCACCGTTTATAGTACAATTAAAAAATATTGGACCAATTAATCTACGTCTTGACATAGCAACCCAAATTCCTATTTTTATGGGGTGCAAACTTGTCTCCTTAAAGTTATGTGGATTCTCAGTTGACCATGTCCTATAATTCTGTGAATTTATGTATCCTGAAAGGTGAACCCATGCCTCATGAGAGAAAAATGTTTTGTCTAATATATCGTCATTATTTAAAACTTCATTAAACCATGTGCAGTACTCAATTCCTCGATTAAAATCTAATGGATATAGTTCCTGCACAACAGATATTTTGTATGGGTGTAAATGTAGTTTCTTCTTCAATGCAGTATGACATGTCCCAACCAATAAACCTAAATAAAGAAGGTACATATTTATTTGATAAGCAAAAATTTGATCAAACTAACCTGTCTGTGCTGAAAGTTGTGACACTGATTTTTTCGGACTAACATCCATTCGTTCTCGAATATCTTCCAAAACTACTTCAGTCAGGAGAGTCGGCCGTCCTGATGATTTTCCCGTAGAAACGTTGCCACTTTGATCAAAACGCTTTACAAATCTTCGAACATGTTGCGAAAATATTTCGAAATTAACAGCTTCATGTCGTGGAAATTCTTCCTCAAACTGATCTGCACAAGACCGAAGTGAATACTTCCAAATTTGATTTTCATCCTAGTTTCCACTTCGATAATATGCTTTCAAAACTTTCTTCTAATGAGAAAGGCATGTTGGTCAATTGATCATTCAAACGTAAAATAAAACAATTGGGAGTTCTTACAAGAACTGTTGTTGAATAATTTGTTAAAAACGGAGAAACTATAAAATACTAAACAGGTGTGCAAGTGACGGATACAAATACAGTGAAGTTAGGCATAGTTCTGACCAGAATAGTTCAATATCACGCGGCAATCGGTAACTATATACCCTGATTCAATGAAGTGGCACGTTCAATCATTTTTGAAGGCACAGTACAGTCGTTGCCATATATATCAGCCGCCCCTGACAAAAGTTAATTTTATGAATACTATTACATTTCAGCGACATAGGGTTGATTAACAATGGATTTAGGTAAATACTTAATAATGGGGATCCACCAAATGGCTTATTGCAATCTCTTGCTAAGAAAATATGATTTACGTCACCAATTTTAGTGAGTATTTAACCTAACTAATACCTAAATAATATTAAAAAAAACACAAAAAACTCATGAACTAACTCATTGTAATGTAAAATAAGGACATGCTGTCGTGACAGTTACAATGTTCGTAACCTGTACAGGAATTACAAGCGCGATACCATGATTACGTCGTATGAAACTTATACAAACAGACCGAAATCAGTTTCAAACGCAATCAAAGCAACTAGTATAGATGAACAAGTTTTGGAGCAGGTGGCCGGCCCTGTTAAATCGGAAAGAAGGGTGTAAAAGGTTTTTGTTATGTTAGCATTTTTGTGCGTATAACTAGAAAAAGTCTTGACAAATTTTGTTTGAACGGGTACAAACCACGTTTGCCCTGGAACAGCAAAGGAAAACACTGCTGTGGGCTAGAAATAATTGAAATTAGACGATTGATTAGTAATTGTGCGAATATATAATATTGAAGAGAAAACTAATGAGAGCAATTTCAATATATTTACATGTCTAAGATCATTAAAATTTTTTTGGCACACCTTGGCCGCAGTATGTGTGACACAGGCATAATATTATTCAGAGGTACATTAACATTTCAGAAGAGGTTCTAGAGCAATTAGCTTAAAATACGTATCAGTGACCAATCAAATTATTTTTATCAAGACAATAGAAACTATCCAAAATAGTTAGTTGGTTTTAAGAAAATGATGAACTAGAACAGTCATTTAATCACCTGATTTGTCACCTACAGAATATTTTAGATATATTTTAAAGCAAGACGTAGTTAAACACGTGTGTTACAGAGTAATTTAGGAGTTTTTTCCTTCCGGAGATGTACATTTTTTTTTAATTCGTTACTATTCGTTTAGTATTCATTTTCATTGTAAAAACAAGTAACTGTGCAGAATCGTGAATTTTCGCTCACCGAACTTAACTGAGCGCGTTTGTTATGTAAACCAGGCATTTTTTTGGGGATCAGATAGACAAGCAAGCCCCGTCAGTATCAGATAAATTTTCATTTCTGTTGCTATTTTTCTAAATACAGCACGCTTCTCCATAGTGGTCAGTTTCATTTTTTTATTAGATAGCTACTCAATTCTCAATGATAATATCCCAAAAGCGCCAAGTATATTCGGGTATATTTTTCCCGATTTGCTTACTAAACTGAAACAGGGTGAGTGGAGGAGTGTTTTCTAAAAGCAACTCAGTTTAGTATGCAAAAAAAGGAAGAATATTAAAATATGCAAAAGTGGTCAAGAGGTATTTGTAGTAATTATATTCTGATTTACAAAAACTTTAAAATGGAAAATGTTATTATTGCAATTTCAATTGATTTACATGTTGTTAAAATTTTTTGTAACTTTTTTGGCAAAAATTGACCGCAGTATGTGTGATACAGGCGTAAGAACATTCAGAGGTATATAAACATTTTAGAAGTGGTTCTAGAACAGTTAGTTTATCATACGTATCAGTGATAATACAAACTACCCAAAGTAATGTATTGCTATGAAGAAAATGACGTCCGAATAATAGAATGATCAGTACAATCACTTGATTTATCACCCATTGAACATCTGTGGCAAATTTTAAAGCAAGATGTAGTTAAGTACACATGTGTTACAGAGTCACTTTTAAACTAAAAAATGTCCAAGAATAAAAAGGAAATATTTCGGAGCAGTATCGTAACCTGCTTGGACTTGGAAGTTTTTTCCTTCCAAACTCAAGTTAACTGAATAACTACCCAGAATCGTGTATGTCCACTCCTCGAACATAACGGGTGCGTTTGTTATGAAAACTAGGAGGGTTTTTTAGCGATCGGATGTAGAAATTAGCTCCACCAATATCGGATAAATCTTCATCAGTTTTGCTATCCTCCTAAATACAGCAAGTTTCTCTATGACAATCGGCTTACTATCGTGTTGCGATAGCTACTCAATACTCAGTAATAAAATTCCAAGAGTGCCAAGTATATTCGGATATATTTTTCCCGATTTCTTACGAAACTGATTATTTTGGAAATATCCCAAGCGTGATAGTGAGAGACGTGTTTCCTAAAAGCAACATCAGTTGACTATACGAAGAGGGAAAATAGTAAAATATGCGAAAGTGGTCGATGGGTATAAAATTACTACAAATAATTATATCCCACACGAATATTAAAAAGAAAAAAATTTATTTATTAATTTACAAATTATGGTATACATTTGTCCATTTTGAGATACTTTAATATAAAAATTAAATTCTAAGATTTATAAATAAAGTAATCCGCGACTACAATGCAGTTTAGTACATGAACTAATGAACAACAAGCGAAGCACCAAATCGAATAGGCACATTATTTAAAGGCATAAAATTCGGAGTATATCTGCAATACATGGCAATTTTTAAAAATTCGTAAAAACTATTGGTTTATTAATTCATGAGGGGTATAATCACGTAAATAGTTTCTAATAATCAATAAACTAACATTTGCACATCTTCTCTAATTTTATATTGATTCTGGCGCAAAAAACATTAATATTTTCTTTTAAAGAAATTCACAATTGTTCAATTCTAACCTTACATTGCTGATGCTCATTTGTGAGATATGAGAGGTCATTTTCTATTTTTGCAGTTACGTATTTATTCACTCATGTTCGTTTAAAAACCTGTTTCAGTATACAGTGTGTATCAGCCAAATGGAATAAATTCGATAATAATTAAATGGAAGGGTGTTCGGAAAAACGCTAGGACATTGGGATTTTTAGTTGCGTATTTTTTTAAATAAAAAGTTTATATACAGGGTGTGTCATGTAAAAGTGGTCAATACCAACTTTCTTATTTTAAATGCAACACCCTATCAAATATTAAATTTTTGGATTCTTTAGAAAATTCCAGTCATATTTCATGTACAATGTCCTATACCTATCTTCGACTGTTTCGGAAATATTAAATGTTTTCAGATTAATTTGAAAAATTTTTGATAATGTAAAAAATAACAAGAAAAACATTAATGTCACTGTAGGAGATGTTCAAAGTATTCGCCGCAAACGTCTTGACAACATCCTAATCTTAAATAAAAATTTTTTCTAACGTTGCTCAACATTTCAGGTGTGACCGATCCAATCGCAACTACAATATTATTCGTCTTCTTAAGTCAGCTAAGTCGAGGGGTTTAGTTTTGTATACTATACTCTTGACATATCCCCATAAGAAGAAGTCTAATGGCGTTAGATCAGGGGATCGTGCTGGCCATTCCATCGATCCTCGCTTACCTATCCAC